>CM070772.1:6025000-6090000 GCA_036346955.1 Dipus sagitta | reverse complement strand
GTAATTAATGACAGTCATGTTACAGGCGAGAGGGTTATACATGCACAAACATCATCTTGTTTTCCATTCTTTGGTATATTTCAGCTTATTTCTAATCTTTTTACATTATATTTATTTATTTATTTATTTATTTATTTTTATTTATTTATTTTTTCCGAGGTGGGGTTTCACTGTAGCTCAGGCTGACCTGGAATTCACTATGTACTCTCAGGGTGGCCTTGAACTCATGGTGATCCTCCTACCTCCCGAGTTCTGGGATTAAAGGCGTGCGCCACCACGCCCGGTTACTTTTTACATTTTAAATTTGTATTTCAATTGCCTGATTTTCTCACTTCTGACTTTTGCTGCTCTTATTACATTCTTTTGTCCTTTGTTTGCCTTTTAACTTATCTTCATGTCTGTGTGAATCTTTTCTTCTGTTTGGATTTGTCTCACTGTTTCTGACTTGAGTTCTTGTGTTTCTCTTATTTGTCCTTTCTTCCTAGAGGTTTTTTTTTTTTTTTTTTTTTTCTTATCAGACTTTACATAAACAGAGCTTATAAATCAATAAGAAAAGTAAATATCCCTGCAGGAAAAAGGTGCGAGCAGGTATTTCCTTAAGAAGTAAAGAAACTGTTAAGTATGTTTTAACTCATAATTAAATACTGATTCATAAGAAATGATATGATTTCTGTTCTATCCTGTAACAGAGATTTCCTGAAACACTCAAGTCAGTACTGTGCGGCAATAGTAAAGCCCTGGGCAGAGGCCCACCCACATTTGTGCTTTGAAGGGCCGAGACAGGACTCTAGCGCGAGGAGGTTGGGGACTGGTGGCAAGGGACGGAGGCACGGAGTGTCCCAACAACACTGTGGGCACCGCAGCCTTCGGGAACTAACGGTCCCTCGTTTGGTGAATGCCTGGCCTGGGATGGAGACCATTCCTTTCAGAGATTCACCTGCATGCTGTCGGAGGCCTGGCGGAAACCAGGTGAGAGCGGGAAACTCGAGTCTACGATTTTCTTATTTTTGTAGGTGAGTAAAGAGACCAGTGCATGTTTTCTTTTTGTCTTTTCTTTAAATTTGTTTATTATTATTATTATTATTATTATTATTTGGTTTTTCGAGGTAGGGTCTCACTCTAGCCCAGGCTGACCTGGAATTCACTATGGAGTCTCAGGGTGGCCTCGAACTCACAGTGATCCTCCTACCTCTGCCTCCCGAGTGCTGGGATTAAAGGCGTGCGCCACCACGCCCGGCTGTTCATTATTTTTTATTGTTGAGGTAGGGTCTCCACTCTAGCCCAGGCTGACCTGGAATTCATGCTGTACTCCCAGGCTGACCTCCAACTCACAGTGATCCTCTTACCTCTGCCTTCCAAGTGCTGGGATTAAAGGCATGGGCTACCATGCCTGCCTTCAGCTATATATATATATATATATATATATATATATATATATATATATATATATGCATATAACTGAATATAAGTTATATGTAATTTATTTATTTGAGAATGTGAGAAAGAGGGAGGGAGAGACAGAGAGAGAGAGAGAGAATGGGCACACCAGGGTCACCAGCCACCGCAAATAAACTCCAGACGCATGCGCCCCCTTGTACATCTGGCTTACGTGGGTCCTGGGGAATTGAACCAAGGTCCTTTGGCTTTGCAGGCAAATGCCTTAACCGCTAAGCCATCTCTCCAGCCCTCCAGTATGTGTGTGTATATATATATATATATTTTTTTTTTTTTGGATGGATTTTCACGTTTATTGGAGAAAGGTATGCAAGCATGTGCTTGGTGTTGGGGTTCTGCCTGGATAGATTGTGCCCACACTAAGCTCATCTTGCGGGGAGGGGTGGTGGAGAAGGTGTGAAGGAGCCTGAGAAGGCTGAGCCTTGAAGGGATACGATGCTGAAGGCTCGCCCAACCTCACTCTCTACCTACCATGGGCTCCATCATTAAGCCAGTGAAGCTGTCAGGCACCCGCTACGTGCCTCACCCTGGGATGCTACCAGGGAAACCAAGGTGAGCAGGGAAGGTACGCCCTACTCTCATGGAGCTCCCCGGTTGAGAATCAGAAGTTAAATAAGTCAACAAACAGTGAGAAAACACAACCTTGGGGGTGACAGGTAAATTCAGGCCAGCATAAGTGTGGTCACAGTGGGAACACCACTGAGCTAGGAGGAAATGGTATGAGTGCTAGGTCTGACGGCTGGGGGTTAGTGGGGGGCCTGGGAGAGAGTGAGCCAGAAAAGAAGGGGGCAGGAATGTTCTAGACAGAGGAGGACATCTGGACAAAGACAGAGGCATAGGAAGGAGCCTGGGTCCTGAAAACAGAAGTGGCTCTTCTCCAGGAGAGGCTGAGAAGGATCACAAGGGCCCAGTTTTTCCGGGTCTTGAAAGACTGATTTAGAAATCTGCTCTTTGACCACAGAACCAGGTGTCTGCAGCAGCAGTTCAGTAACACAGATGAGATTTGTTGTCCCTCCAGTATATATATATATAAATATAAATTTTTGGTTTTTGGTTTTTGGTTTTTCAAGGTAGGGTCTCACTCTAGCCCAGGCTGACCTGGAATTCACTATGGAGTCTCAGGGTGGCCTTGAACTCACGGTGATCCTCCTACCTCTGCCTTCCGAGTGCTGGGATTAAAGGCGTGCGCCACCACGCCCAGCTCTCCAGTATATTTTTAAACAACTGACTCTTCCAGTGCTTAAGTTTGCTTCACAGAAGGTGGTCCCACTGCACAGTGATGGGATGAAGACCCGGAGGTGCACGTGCAGGGTCGGTTTATGCCCGTGGGAAGTTCTTATTACTGGCGCCCTAGCAGGCCATACACTGTGCTGGGCGGGAGTCGGAGGCCACTGTGTTTACGCTGTGCTCCCTGGTTGGCCTCTGCAGCTCTACAAACGAGAGTGGACGTGGATCTGACTTGCATGTGGTCATGCAGGCTCTTGCATGCATTTATTTTGAAGAACTTGGGGGATGGATTAAAAGCAAACCTTTTTTCCCCTCAGATGAGAGGGAATAAGATTTAATCATTACCGCTATTCAGTTCTCTTCCCCACTTTTCTACAATTAAAACTTATTACAGTGAGCTTTCACTTAAACATAGAGGCTTCAAACATGTAATTAACGGTCTCTAGACCCTCCTCTAACCCCAGTAGGGTGATGGAAGATAATTTTGACTAAAGGTGTAAACAATGAACACAAAAACAAAAAGGAGAGAATGTCATTAGAATTCACAGCAATCTTAGAAGTTATAAAGTGGAAGCAAAAGGCCGGGTGTGGTGGCACATTCCTTTAATCCCAGCACTTGGGAGGCAGAGGTAGGAGGATCGACATGAGTTTGAGCCCATCCTGAGACTACATAGTGAATTCCAGGTCAGCCTGAGCTAGAGTGAGACCCTACCTCGAAATAACAGAAAAACAAAACAAAAAAACAAACAAACAACAACAACAAAAAAAAACAAAGGGGAAGCAAAATGGTAATTGTTGAGTTGGGAAGGTGGGAGGGAGGAATCAGAAATCTGTTTCTAGAAGGGAATCAAGAAGTGAGCCAGTGAGAGCCTCCAGGCTGGGTTGGCAGGAAACAGCATGGCATGAGAAGAGGAGTTTTGTGTACAGCACCCTGGCCTGGCCTCCACCTGTCCACTGGGGGCAGAATGTTACTCCGAGCCAAGAGAGTCTGGGCTCCAAGGTGCCAGGGGCGGGGGAAGCAGTGAGGCAGAAACATGAGAGAGGAACCAAATATCCTGAGAAAATATGAAGAAAATGATAATCAAATATCATTTTGAATGTATGATTTGGATAAAGGCTTAAGGTATTTGCTTTCATTTTAAAAAATTAAACTTTTTTAAAAATTTTTTTTCTGTTTTATTTATTTATTTGAGAGTGATAGACAGAGAGAGAATGAGGCCGATAGAGAGAGAAGAGAGAGAGAGAGAGAGAATAGGAGCGCCAGGGCCTCCAGCCACTGCAAATGAACTCCAGACGCGTGCGGCCCCTTGTGCATCTAACGTGGGTCCTGGGGAATCGAGCCTCGAACCAGGGTCCTTAGGCTTCACAGGCAAGCACTTAACCACTAAGCCATCTCTCCAGCCCCCAAAATTAAACTTTTTATTGACAACCTCCACACAGATAACACAAGTTACCTTGACTATCATTCTGTCCCAGGACCCTCCTTTGTCCCAGTTTCCTCAGACCCCTCCATCGAACCTTCATCTTTTCTACAAGTCTGTTTGCTCTCATTTTATGCCCAAGGTTCCTGCTGCCTATGTTTGTGATGTGTGCTGTGCTGTGTTTGGTTAGGTTCTGTGCTCAGATCTGTGTGGTGTGCGCGCGCGTGTGTGTTTGTGCGCGCAGCGCATATGCGTGTGCAGTGTCCGTTGCCAGTGGTGTGTGCACTGGGGTTTTTTGGCTGCATGCCCATACTCTCTCTCTCTATCTGCCTCTTTCTCTCTCTCTCAAGTTAATAAATAAAATATAAAAAAATTTAAAAATACGTCTTGGTCATATTCTTGATATTTAAATATATACATTACAGGGCTGGGGAGATGGCTCCGCAGTTAAAAGTGTTTGCTTGCAAACCCTACCTACCTGGGTTCAGTCCCCCAGAACCCATCAGTCCAGATGCACAAAGTGACAAGTTCTTCTGGAGTTCACTTGCAGCAGCATCAAGAGGCCCTGGCACGCCTGTCCTCATGCTGTCTCTGTTGTCTCTCTCTCTCTCTCTCTCTCCATATATATATATGACTCACACACACAGCTAAATGTTATTCCTGCCATATTTCAGGATGGTAGAATAATTTTTATTACGAGATATGTTACAGCCTGTTTCAGTGTTCGCAGAGAAACTGTCTGCTTTTAATGGAAGTAATATTAAATTCATATCCTTTAAGTTGGATCAGAAGTTTCATTTCATCTGAAAATGTTAAAGCTATTTCAGTGAAGTAAAACTTTTTTTCTACATAGGGAACTAATAGAACAATTCTTTTAAAATTCAGGTTACGAAAGTGGGTGAAAGTTTTAAAAAGAAAGGTGAGACTAAGGGCCCATTAAGATAAAAATTGTGTTTAGCATGTAAAACACTTGCTCATTTAACGTCTAGTTTAAACATGCCAGTTTTCCATTGAGTCTTTGGTTTCAATGTTTGTAGCTTAATTTTTAAAACCACTGGTAGGTATACTGGAGGGCCAGGGGCCTGTTTTGCATTTGAACGTTTCACTTAGGCTCTTCTTCCTGACAGTGCAGTGCTGTGTGAGAATCTTATTTGTCCCACTCCTCTGATGACCAAAGAGGCGCAGTGACAGTCTGCTGTGTCCTTTAAACCAGTCCCCGAAGTTTCCTTTTCCTGCCTTCTTTCCATTTGTTCCCCATAATTTCCAAAAGAAGGTGGGCACCCAAACACATGGGTTAATGTGCTGAGGAGAGCTCGAGTGGTTGGTCCTCTTCAGTTGGCCATTTAAAATCTTTGCTGTGAATGGCCGGGCGTGGTGGTGCACGCCTTTAATCCCAGCACTTGAGGCAGAGGTAGGAGGATCACCGTCAGTACAAGGCCACCCTGAGACTACAGAGTGAATTCCAGGTCAGCTAGTGCTAGAGTGAGACCCTACCTCGAAAAAAATAAAATAAAAACTTTACTGTGAGTTGAAGTTGTAATTCTTCTTTTCAGGTTTAGCCATCTTCGTGCACAGTATCAACTTACTATGGGAGGACAAAAGTTGTGAAAGTGGGTATAAGGTGCATTTAAACATGACACTTAATTATTTATAAAAATAAGAACCTCTAAATAAATATTTAATAGTTTATTTTGGGGAAAAAAAAACTTTTTACTTCAACTTTCCTTCTAATTGTACCCAAATCCATCCTGTGCAATTTCATTTTCTTACAATATACCTTGATTGAGCTACATTTTTTCTTCTAACTGACCTATCGGGGAATGCGGGCTCCCACCTGCCCCTCCAGATGCCTTCTGATCCCTGGTCGCTGCTTTTCTTCTCCCGGCTCAGCCTGGGTTCTCTGCACGGAGCAAGTGTGCACGCACACGCATAGACACGCTCACATGGGACACGGCCTCAGATGGCTGCTCTGTTCTGAGTCGGTATGTTTTCGGTCCAGGTAGAGCTTGTGTCCTTTCTGTTTTATTTCCTGTCATTTCTGCATAAGAAGGCAAGGCCTGCTGGTGTGACTCTGGCCGTCTTGGATAAGGAGCAGGCAGGAGGCCGTTCCTGAGAGCTGTGGGTCACTCTCCCACAGGTCTGACCTTTCAGCCTTTCTTCTTCTAGGTCCCTGGCCACTCCTCTGATCCATTTACCACTGCCTCTGAATCCATTCATATTTTTATTTCCACTCCTAGTTTTTTTTTTGGCCTTCATTTTATTGTTTATGTGAGAGAGATGGGAGGGGAATTGATGTGTTCGGGCCTCTGGCCACTGCAATCAGACTCCAGACACGTGTGCCACCTTGTGTGCAGTCCACTCCTATTTTTAACACGGTCCACTTGCCCCATCAAGGAGCCCAAATGGGTGCCAAGGTACACCATTCACAGCTCTGCACATTGAGGGGCAGGCTGGGAGACTGACTTTTTTTTTTCAAAAATATATTATTTATTTATTTATTTGAGAGAGAGAGGAAGAGGCAGAGAGAATGAGAGAATGGATGTGCCAGGGCCTCCAGCCACTGCAAACGAACTCCAGACACATGCGCCCCCTTGTGCATCTGGCTTACATGGGTCCTGGGAAACTGAACCAGGGTCATTAGACGTCACAGGCAAACGCCTTAACCACTAAGCCATTTCCCCAGCCTGAGACCTACTTTTAATGCTTTCTTTGGCGTCATTCCCAAGTGGCTCTGCATTCAACAGCAATCTGTGTTCATCTTTTATTTCATTGCAAAAAGCTCACTCCTGGGCCAAGCCGGGCCCTTCTCCTCTGTCTGATGGCGCTAAGGCTGCCCCCTGCCGGAGGGAAGACACAGTGTTGTACCGAACAGATAGGGTAGTTAGCTTGGGTCTTTCAGCCCTGTTCTCAACTGATCCTGCATTGACCAGTTTGATCTTCCTTTTTGATTTTTAAAAAAAATTTTATTTATTTATTTGACAGAGAAAGAGGGAGAGAGAGAATGGGTGCACCAGAGCCTCCAGCCACTGCCAACGAACTCCAAACACGTGCGCCCCCTTGTGCCTCTGGCTAACGTGGGTCCTGGGAAATCGAACCTGGGACCTTTGGCTTTGCAGGCAAACGCCTTAACTGCTAAGCTGTCCTCCAGCCCTCCTTTTTGATTATTGTTGGGGCAACTTGACCTCTTGACTTGTGGGTTTGGATGCAGTTCACAATAAGCAGTTCTGGTGTTTGATACTTTAGGTACCATGGTTAGGCTTTTTGCCTCCAGCAGAGCCTAGTGGCTCACCACGGACTGGTCTTCAGATGGAATTTAATGTTCATACAAGCGAGTATGGTCTTTCTCCACAATGCTTAAAGCTTACACTGAGTCTACAGAGATTTTCCATCAACCCCACATACCGTCCTTCCCTGTCATAGAGATCTCAGGGCCTCCCAGTCATATGGGCAAAAGCAGAGACTCTTTTTTTTTAAATTATTTTTATTTGGGGTGGGGGTACTGGATGCACCAGGGCCTATTGCTGCTGCAAAAGAACTCCAGATACATGTGCCATGTTGTGTACCTGGCTTAACGTGGTACTGGGGAATCGAACCTGGGCCGTCAGGCTTTGCAAACAAGCACCTTTAACTGTTGGCCCATCTCCCCAGTCCCCTCCCCGGAAGCAGAGACACTTCTTACAGCACAACCCAGACTGGTTCACAGCCACTTCCTCCGTCTCCACTCAGGCTGGCGGCTGTTAGTGTCATCCACTAAGTGGCTTGACACTGTGTTTCCTGGGTGACACACGCTGACTTCAGCGACTGAGGAGGATGTCACTGTGCTTCCTTCCCAGTCGAGGTTCGGATTTGACAGTCCTCTGCTTTGGGAAAAATGTCTCACGTTCTCTAGGCCACTGGTTCTTAACCCCTCACTGACAGGGCTCATCTTACCGCAAATGTGTGCCTTTGTAGACCCTCCAGTGTCCGTGCGCCATCCTGCTCTTTGGCTTCCTGAAGTCTTCGACACGCAGGACCAATGTGCTGCTCTGTAGCCTGTCCCTCGTGGTGGCCCAGGCAGGAAGCTTTCTGTCCCAAGACAATGTGAACTGCTTCTGAGTCCTAATGCGCTCTGGTGAGAATACCACACTGGAACACCTGTCACTGGAGTCTGGTGTCCCCCACGGACATCAGCCCATTAGCTGCCTGACTTTTGTAGGGTCCAAAATAACTTATTAATTGACAAACTGTGGAGCCCACCAGCCCCATATCCTTCAGGTGTTTGCGGATGCTACCAGTATCTGCTCTTCCCTGGAGGGCCTGGCCCCGTGCATTGAGTGGCTGGCGGAGGCCGTTGCAGACTTTTTGCTTGGCTTTTCCCAGCGTGACAACTTTTAGCCCAGAGACTATGAGCCAGTGTGGGTGCTGCAGTCACCTTCTTGCTGCTGGCACGGAACACCTCACCAAAAGCAGCGGGTGGGAGAATCGGTGTTTATTCTGGCTTACGGTCCCGAGGGGAAGCTCCGTGATGGCAGGGAAAGGATGGCATGACAGAGGCTGGACGTCACCGCTGCCACAGCAGGTGGAAACGTAAACAGGAGAGAGAGCCTTACCCTGGCAAGAGAGAACTGGCTACAGCACCCATAAGTCTGCCCCAATAACATACTGCCAGCAAGGCTCCAATTCCCAAAGTGCCACCAGCTGGGCACCTAGCATTCAGAACACATGAGGTTCTGGGGGTGGGGGGGACCCCCTGACTCAAGCCACCACAGTGAGTTTCTGTCAGCTTTCGAGACACCCAACTCAGTGCACACTTGAGAAAGCGGACAATGATCACTGGGCATGGCCACAGGCCCGGTTGGTCTTTAATCCAGATCTGGGCCTGAGCTCTATTGATTACTTGGTCACGTAAATCCCACTCCAATAGAGGAAGGACCCTAGTGAGCCTTGAGTTCTCTGGGTCTGCACATCAACTCGGACATTGTGCCCCAAGTTTCTGAATACATGTTAGTATTGCGCTTGCCAGTTATCTGGTGGCCTCAGTAAATGATCACAGGTCCCTCTGGGAAGACCAGCAGCAGCGTTGCTGTACTCGCTCACAGAGAATATGACCTCTCCTTTAATTAGTGGGTTCTGGGTCAGAAAACTGGCTTGAACAGAAAGATTTATTTTATCTTCTTTCCCCCCCCATCATCTATCACAACAGTTCTGACATTTCAACTTTACTTAGTATGGGCAGTAATTTTCTTCAAAGTTCCAAGAGTCATCTTAGCAGCATGATAAGGCCGTAGCCCAGACCCTGCCAAGATGGCAAATCATCTCTCACAGCAGGCTGCTCCCATATCCACAGTTTCACCCTTCGGCTTTATGCTTCTCTTGCTGTGACCTATCACCCCCAGGATTCAGTCCCATCAACAATCTTGATGTGGCTAGTACAAGCTGGCTGCATCCTGCCACCCCAAATGGGAGGATCGCCCCTTTCTTCTCTCCGCACACCCTGCCTTGTGTCAGTCTAACTTGAATCTACAGATTGCTCTGGTAGGAGTGGGAGGTGGTTAGATCCTTGGCTCTGTGCTGTCTTGAACGCAGAGACTAAACACCATGTTCAAGCACTGGACGATCACAACCTTTCACTGATGGTGGGGGGCAGTGGAGGGCTATCTCTGCAGGCCTAAAAGGCTCCCAGTGAAGTCTTAAAATTTTGAGGACATTAATTCTGACACTCTGTCCACATCCAAGTTACAGAGTGCTATTCATCTCAAGTAGACCCTTGACATTGTCATAGCTGCTTAGAACTGGGAATCTATGTGTCTTGGGAAGGCTCCTCTTCTTAAAAATGAAGTCCTGAACTTCCCCCAGCTTCTCTGTCCTGCTGCCGCTGGGGAAGAACAGTCTCTCAGATGCCTTGGAAGGGGCTCTCAAACTTCCACACTTTACTTTCAATGAATGACTCACAGCCCAGAGCCTCACATTGTCTTTCTCTAATGCATCAATGACTCAGTGAGAGCCATCAAATTCCATTGTTCTCATAATTGATGCCTTTTCTGAATCTCTCAAAAGCCCGGGATATTGCATCCACCAGGGCATCTCTCCCCAACATGTCCCCTCCCAGTTCATCACAATGAAAGCCGTGACACTTGCGTGCCTCCAGCACGAGGGGCAGTCAGAGCCTCACCGTCCAGCAGGGGTGGCGTTCTTGTCCAGCCCTCTGTTCCTCATCGCAGCCCGTTGCTTCCTAACACCCTGGCTCCAATTCTGTTAGGTCTCTGGAAGTAGACTCAGAAGAATTCATGTGGGGGCGTTTACTGGGTTAGCGGTTATAGTGTTTGCCTGGAAACCAAAGGACCCAGGTTCGATTCCCCAGGACTTAGGTTAGCCAGATGCACAAGGGGGCGCACACGTCTGGTCGTTTGCAGTGGCTGGAGTCCCTGGTGCACCCATTCTCTCTCTCCCTCTTTCTCTCTAAAATAAGTAAATAAATGAAATATTTTACTTTTATTTATTTATTTGAGAGAGAGAGAGATACAGAAATTGAGAGAGAGAGAGAGAGAGAGAGAGAGAGAGAGAAAATGGCGCTCCAGGGTCTCCAGCCACTGCAAGTGAACTCCAGATGCATGCACCTCCTTGTGCATCTGGCTTAAGTGGGTCCTGAAGAGTCGAATCTGGATCCTCTCCAGCCCAGTAAAATATTTTTTAAAAAGACAAAAGGAAGTTTCTCCCTGGAAGAAAGGTTGCTCTTCCTAGCCGCCACTCTCACCCAGAGTCCAAGTTGAGATGGCCATTCAGAGTTGTCCTTCTTTGAGGCCAGGGCTAAGCCACCATACTCAACTTTGCCCAGCAGTCAACTAAATGTTGGCTGCCCTTGAGGGAGACGATGCCATGTGGTGGGCAGCATGGCTTTTTGCAGCCAAGGACGGATTCCAGAGAGGGACTCAACACACAGTGAGCCTTGGTTCTATCTACTCCCAGCTAGCGGGGGCGGGGAGGGATAGTGACAAGGGCTCACCAGTTATGACAGCTGACAAGGCTGGTCTCTTGTGCTGTCTTGACCTTGCTAAGTCCCTCTTCCCGCCAGGTTCTGAGTCTTTCTTCTTTGATACCCGTTTCTTTGGGATGGTGGAGCAAGCGGGCGCATGACATTTATACCCTCGGTGGAAGCTGCGTCCTGCCCCAGGCTCCATGATCTTCCTTGCCACCCCCAGTACACATGCACTGGCCCAGATGCCATCAACCTCTAGCCTTTCTGGACCCCTACTCTGTTTTTTTTTTTTTTTGGTTTTTCGAGGTAGGGTCTCACTCTAGCCCAGGCTGACCTGGGATTCACTATGGAGTTTCAGGGTGGCCTCGCCACCACGCCCAGGCCCTCTACTCTTTTTGAAAAAAAAAAAAAAACGATTCCTATTTATTTCACACAGAGAGAGAGGTAGAGAGAGAGAGAGAATGGGTGCGCCAGGGCCTCCAGCCACTGCAAACGAAGTCCAGACACATGTGCCCCTTTGTGCATCTGGCTAATGTGGGTCCCGGGGAGTCGAACCTGTGTCCTTTGGCTTTGCAAGCAAACACCTTAACTGCTAAGCCATCCCTCCAGTCCCCCTCCCCCGCTTTCTGTATTATCCCATTGTCTGATTTGCCTCTCAACATAGCTCCTATACTTGTGCATAAGCCCCTCCCTGGCCATAGAGTACCACTACCAGTTTAAGAAAGGGCGTGGAAAGAGCGCCTCTGCATTCCTCCTGGGGCCGGGTCCTCCGGCTTTGCCCTGTCCCACCCCGAGCCCTTCACCGAGGCTGTCATCTACACTAGGCTAGCTGCCTGGACGACCCATCTCCATTTGTGCAGAAAGATGCTGGGCGCACCGTGCCGTCCTGCCTCGGCTGCTTTCCAGGCGCGCACTGGTGAGCAGCGCAGATACAATCCCTGTTCTCAGGGAACTTAGATGTTAGTGGGAAAAGTCAGCGAGTGGGAACACACAAGTAAATGAACGACCAAGAGGACCCATGCTGAGCAGTGGTCAGGGCTGTCAAGAGTGGCACGCTGGCGTGACGACACGGCTGCTGAACAGGGACCCCACCTGTCTGCTTGGAACCTGCCAAAAGATTCCCACTGTTGCAGGGCAAAGGTCAAGCTGGCTGGGCAGCAAATGCTCCCCAGAGAGGAGTGGTCATACCCAACGCTCTCTGGCCTCGGGGATTTGGTAATGCTGGTGGTCAGCTTTTTCCAGAGGGCCAGGCTTGCTGCTGTCAGCTTCTTCCTGCCCTGCAGCCGTCCCTCCTCGTCCTGGGAGGTGTCCCCTCGGGCTGGAACAGTGACTGCTGTCCCTGTCCCACAGCCGCAGGACGGGGGGCCAGCTTCAGTGGGCTCGTCCTTACTGGTGTCTGAAGCCAGTCAGCCCGTCTGTGTGATGGATGGGGGCTGCAGACCCAGATGTGACTTCTGGGAGGTCTGCTGCTGTTGGAGTACCAGCCTGGGCTCCCATGCTGACTTCTCCCCAGGCCGGTCATTGAGGTTTCTTGGGCATGCCCGCAGAGAGCCTTGTCTCCTTCCAGCCCTTCAGTCCCCCGTCCCTCCAGCTAAGGGAGGATGGAAGCTATGGAAGGTGATTTTATTGAGTAAGAAAACACAACCTAGACTGTTGTCAGGAACGCACAAGTCCACCTCAGTGCACACGTCACTGATGATGGGGACGAGGGGCAGACAGCCCCCCTCGTTTATTTCGGAAAATGAAGCTTTGGGTCACGACCACACCGGCTCCTATCGGTGACTGCGGCTTCTTTATTGGAAGCCTGATGATCAGGCTGGAGAAACTGGTGCTGACTTCTTCAGTAGTCCCACGCCCAGGAAAGCTTCCCTGACTCAGCCCTGTGGCCATCCCCTTCCTTTCTGCTTTCTCTGGGCAGCCTTAGCCTCCCACCCTTCCCCCTCTTCCAGCTAATGTTGTCTGTAGCGCCCCCTAGTGCCCAGCAAGGCACACCACCCACTGATGTGTGGGTTGCAGTAGGGGCAGCTCAAAGAGGCCGTATCAACGTTTTATTACTCAAAGAGGTTTGACTTTTGTTTTAACCACATGTATAGTCCAGTCAGAGATTGTGAGATACTTTTTTTTGATGATGGTACAAAAAAAATTATATTTCCTGACTTGTATGACAGAGCCTTTTAGGTAGTTTTCCTTTTTTTTTTTTTTTGGTTTTTCAAAGTACGGTCTCATGTAGCCCAGGCTGACCTGGATTCATTATACTATCTTAGGCTGATCTTGAACTCACAGTGATCCTCCTACTTTTGCCTCCAGATTGCTGGGATTAAAGGTGTGCACCACCACTCCTGGTTCCACCAGCATGCCCGGCTCCATTGTTATTATATATATTTAAGAGAGATAAAGAGGGAGGGAGGGAGGGAAAGAAGGAGGGAGGGAGGGGGGAGAGAGAGAGAGGAAGAGAGAGGGAGAGAGAGAATGGGTGCACCAGGGCCTCCAGCCACAGCAAAAGAACTCCAGATGCATGTACCCCCTTGTACATTTGGCTTACATGGGTGTGATAGTTTGAATAGATTGCCCCCCCCCCCAATATATTCAGTGTTTTATCAGTTTGTAGTTTGCATCTGCCACCACCTGGTTGGAGGCGGTGTCACTGGGCGGATCTTAAGGTGTGGTGGTGGGTTTGAGATTTCAACCTAAAGATCTGCAAACTATGCCTACCTAGAGTTCCTGAAGTGTGCTGTGCTGCGTGGCTTTTGACTTTTTGACTTGTGCTTCTCTTTGTGTTTGGTCCTATGAAAGCAGGCCAGCTTCTTCTGCCATTATGGGACTGCCCCTGGATCTGTAAGCTTCAATAAATCCCTTCCTCCATATCTGTGCCTGGTCTGGAAGTCATCTCAGCGAACCTGAAGCTGTCTGCTACAGCGGGTCCTGAAGAGTTGAACCAGGATCCTTTGGCTTTGCAGGCAAAGTGCCTTAACCACTCAGCAATCTCTCCAGTCCTCCCCCCTTTTAAATGTTTTTCTGTATTTATTTGTGAGGAGAGAGAGATGAGAAGAGAGAATATGGGCACGCCAGGGTCTCTTGCTGCTGCAAATGAACTCCAGATGCATGCATCACTTTGTGCATTTGGCTTTACTTGGGTACTGGGGAATTGAATCTGGGCCAGCAGGTTTTGAAAGCAAGTGCCTTTAACCACTGAGCCATCTCCCACCCCTATTTTTCTATTACTATCCAGAGAAATATAACTGATGAAAAATAAAAAATGATTATATTTTTATATTGGGATTGTGATGTAAATGAAGTCGATGTCATAGGATATGGTTATATTGAATGCCCTTTAGAGTTGAGTAAATCAACACATTTTATTGAAACAAAAAGCAGTTTTGCTTGTATTTCTGAGCCTGACCTAATGAAGATTGGGGTGAGCTGATACGAAATGGGGTTTGGGAAACCTTTCTGCAAATAGAAGTTTTATCCCTGTGTCATGTGGCCTTGGATTGAAGTCAAATGGTCCCATTGATGGTCAGCTACTAGTCAATTAAATATCAGTTCTCTCTCTTTTCCATGGCTAACCCTTGCAAACTTAACTCTGAGCCATCGGAAGAGAGCGGAAACAGTTTGGTGTAGGGCAAGGTCAATTTTTACGGCAAGAGGAAAGTAAAGGGCAGACTGAGCAGTGGGGCCGAGGATGGGGAGCATGCTGGGCGGTGGGAAGCGGGTGTGAACAGCTCATTGCTGTAACGGCAGCCGTTCTTAGGCAGGGCATTTTAGAATTTCTGTGCTGTGCGTCCTCGGTGGGGATTTCTCTTCTGAGAACGACAGTACTACAGGTCAGGGGCTGAAAATGCCTTCTTCACTTTCCACAGAGAATGCTAACGTAAGTCCTCGCAACAACTTCACGAGGAAGATGCCACCAACACTGTTCACCGTCCCGCACGCCAAGGCCAGAGAAGTATGGCAGCTTCCCTCGGGTCTCTGAGCAAGTAGGCAGCTTTCATCCTGGCAATGTGGCACACGTGCACCCCACACACGTGCACCCCAGGTTCTCCCCTGCCTGGGAGTGTGCATGGGGGCCCAGAAAATTCCTCTCGTGCACACAGGGCGGTGGGCCAGGTGGATTCACGTCTGGGTCGCCTGCACTTTGGATCCCCCATGATCATGCAGGCTGCACGAAGGCACCCTCAGCGCAGCGAGGCCTGGGGCAGGAGGTTGCTGTCCTGAAGCGAACTTAGCCACCCGATCACGTGTTATCCTTGAGAAGGCCAAGATCTGAACTCTGCACCTGTGACTTGGGTGCCCACGTGGCCTCGGTTGCCGTGGTCTACACAGGGGACATGACAATGATCTTTACTCACCTGGCGGATTCTGGTCGGGTTAATTCCCACACGGCAAGGCCAAGAAGGCTTCTTTTAGAACCTCTTCTCATGCAGTTTGTTTCAGAAACAATACAGCGACCCACGCAAGCCTGCTGCACAAGGGGGCACATGCATCTGGAGTTCAGTTTGCAGTGCCTGGTGGCCCTGGTGTGCCCATTCTCTCTCTCTCTCTATCTGCCTCTTTCTCTCTCTCAAATAAATAAATAATATGTATTATATATATATCAACACGGTGGTAGCTGTGTGGAGAACTCGGGTTATATGGCCTTGACCTTGTCTACCAGAGCATCGAGTATTATTCTAGACAGGGGTCAAAGGAAGATGGTAAAGAAGGTCACCCCCCCCCCCCCCGTGGCTGGCACATTGACAGGTAGGCGAGGAATTTCACTAGAACAATTAAAGATGTGTTCAACTCTTTGTTTTTTTGCTGTGTTGTTTTGTGTTTTGAGAGTAGGGTTTCACTGTAGCCCAGGCTGACCTGGAATTCACTACGTCGTCTCATGGTGGCTTTGAACTCAGGGCGATCCTCCTACCTCTGCCTCCCGAGTGCTGAGACTAAAGGCATGCACCACCATGCCCAGCTTCAACACTATTATTTGAGAGAGGGAAAGAGGGGGAGAGAGAAAGAAAGAGAGAATGGGCATGTCGGGGCTTCCAGCCACTGCAAACTCCAGACACATGCACCACCTTGTGCATCTGGCTTATGTGGGTCCTGAGGAATCGAACTGAGGACCTTTGGCTTTGCAGACAAGTGCCTTAACTGCTAAGCCATCTCTCCAGCCCAACACTATTTTTTAAAGTGTGTGTGTGTGTGTGTGTGTGTGTGTGTGTACACATATGTGATACCAGAAGACAGCGTTGGGTGTCGTGGCTCAGGAGGAATACCATCCATCCACCCTTCCTTTCTTTTAAAAAAGAATCCTGGCAGTCTGTCACTGGTGTGGCTCACCCCCTGCAATAGATTAGCTGGCCAATGAGTCCTGGGGACCCCTTTCTCCACCTCCCCAGTGCTGCAGGCCACCATGCCCAGCTTCTGTATGTGGGCTCTGGGGTTCAAGCTCAGGTTCTCATGCTTTTGAGACAAACACCCCCTTGATTGAGCTATCTTCCCAGCACCCACAACTCACTCTCGTCACACTTCTCTTTTGGGTCTTTTTTTCCCTCCAGTTGTAATTTATCTCGACTGTTAGTGAGCACGGGGCTCTGTGGCTGGCATGGCCACCTAGCAATAGGAAGAAGAGCAAGTTCTAGGCCCACCGGGAATAGTCCTGCATCTCCCTCACCAGCACCTGCAGCAGCTAAATAAGACCCAAGCTGCCTCCGTCATGCAGGCTTTCGGGCCCCCTCTTTGAAGGGGTGCTCAGCTGTCATACAGCAAACAGCGGACACTGGGTGGATTGCCAGGGGGCAGGGGAACTCCTTCCACAGTGATTCCAAGTCCCATGCTCTTTAAAAACAATTTAAGTACGCATATTCAGTAAGATTCCAAAACCTTCACCTCTTGTTATTGGTCCATCTGTAATTTCATCCACTTGGAAGAGGACAGATGACGCTCAGAAACAGTGTAAGTCCAGTCCAAGGGGCAAGTTGGTTGTGCATTTTTGTATAGAAAAGGAGTTGTGCTCACAGAGCCGCGTGGTAGCTTTGTTCTGGCTCCTCTTACTGAGATGGGCGCTCTGGGCAGGAGGACTTCCACAGAACAAGTGCTGGGGTTGGAGAGCACGAGAAGGGGTCTGGATGCCCAAGGCTCTGAGCTTTAAGAACGGTTTGCACAAGAGCCGGGCATGGTGGCCCACACCTTTAATCCCCAGCACTCAGAAGGCAGAGGTAGGAGGATCACTGTGAGCTCGAGGACACCCTGAGACTATGAATTCCAGGTCAGCTTGGGCTAGAGCGAGACTCTACCTCAAACAAACCAAGAAAAGGATGGTGTGAAGCAATGTGAAAGTTGAAATCTGAAATCCTGAAATAGGTCATCTCTTCTCTAGTAACTGCTACATATCCCACAATGTGATAACGATCTGGTCATTGGGGAGAACGATTCCAACACATCCCATCTCATATCATCTTTGCATATAGAAATGTCTGTGTGAAAATGCTTTTGTTTGGCTCCAAAGAATCACATCTTTTGCCAATTTATAACAAAGATTAATGAAGATTTGTGTGGTGAAGAGAAAATGAAGGGAGCTGGTATAAGTCATCAATGTGAACCGCTCACAGTAACATTATGCTTTAGAAATTAACCAGTGTAGAGTCAGCATTTCACAGGATGTGTTCTTGGACAGAAGTTCATATATATAGCTTTTCTCTATCCAGAAGGAATTAGGGATTCAGGTAAAACCAATTATTGGTGAACACTTTGTTACATGAAAGAAGTCCCTGTGCTCAGCCACACACTGGGAGATGGCAAATCAGTGGTTCCTTCCAGGGGACATTAGGTTTGATTATATTAATATTCCATAATATTTTACTCCTTTCATTCCACACTCATATTTTCAGTGGTTTATGAAGTAACAGTCTCTAGATTTCATTCCAAATGGAAAGTTGGCATGGAAACCCTCCATCCAATTATTCCTGTATACATTTGGAAACAAATCATTTTGGCCTTTTTGAAAATTTTACAGGAGGCGATAAAAATAGGAAATTTCAGGTTTCAGATGTTTTATTGCATTCTTGTAGAATAATAACAGCTTCATTAAAAGTCACTCCACAATACAATGTGAACCTTGTGAGATGTTTAAAACACTTGTGCTGGGTTTCTTTTTAAAGCTTCGTGTGCAAGAAACTGGTGCTAGTTCATCGTTCATGTTGCGTTCCATTCCGCTAAACTTTCGAGAAGTATCGAATTACCGCTCCCAAACGCATGCTCTTGGGGAGAGCCTGCCAGGCACTGCCCGTGCAGATGGAGGCTTAGAACAGTTCCCGGCGGAGATGCCCTGTCCTGAGGTGCTGGGGTCAGCTTCGCTCAGCTCTTGGGAAGGGGCGGAGGATGCTCTCCAGTGTTCTGTTTGGTCATTAGGAGAGATTATGGTGTGTGTGTGTGTGAGGGGGTGGTGACCCTCTATCCCCCAGATCTGGGAAAGGACTTTCACACATGCTGAGTTTGAAAGCATAGGATGGAACCTAAAAAGGCATCTGGTACAGATGTACTTTGCTCGTCCACTCTGCTATCTGAAATTCCCCTTGGAAACAATATTCAAGTGGGCACAGTGATGGGCAATCCAGTCTCAGCTGGGTGTGGTGGCACATGCCTTTAATCCCAGCACTCGGGAGGCAGAGGTAGGAGGATCGCCGTGAGTTCGAGGACACCCTGAAACTACATAGTGAATTCCAGGTCAGCCTGAGCTAGACTAAAACCCTACCTGGAATGCCTCCCCCCCCCCCCAAAAAAAAAGAAAAAAAAAAAGGAAAATTCAGTCTCCAAGGGCAGTTCCTGGTGTCTGCAAACAGTTCTCCTCTCATGGAGTCTTTCATGGTCTGCAGCTGAGATCTGTCTTCCTATAATTTCCACCCGTTGTTCCTAGCTGTACGCCTCAAATCCAGAAAAACCAGTTTTCCATTGGTAACAGCAGTTGAGAAGGAAGCCAGCGGGTGGAGTGGGAGGGTGGGGCCGTGCGGGGAGCCTCCTCTCTGTCCCCTCGTCCTTGCTTTCCTCCCCTGTCAAACGGGCATGACCCGACAGGGTACTACAGAGAGAAAGAGTGTCCAAGGGCGCAGTGCCATTGCCTGGTGACAGTGAGCAGAGGCTCGGGTGTGGGTGATTCTGATCTCCTTTGATGTGATTTTTCTCAGAATTATCTCAGGCAAATTCGTCTCTCTGCGATCGTGTATCTCGAAGTTCTGGTGGTGGGGCGGCGGCTCTTCCAGTTTCTTCCTGCCACCCCCTGGAGCTGGTTCCTAAACAGGGACTGGTTTTTACAGAGTACTCTGTGCAGATGCCAGCTGAATGGGTGGCAGGCATTCCCATGGAGTGAGAAGAATAAGAAAATTCCACACTGTCCAATATTGTAAATTAAGTTACAGCATGCTCCTTTTGTTGCCCTTTGAATCAGGCATCTGCCTCTTCCATGCATCAGTTCATCCGTGTAAGTATCATGTCTGCTTTTCCCTTTGAGGAAACAGAAGCTCAGAGACTTTAACTGACCCATTTCAAGAAGGTTTGTACAGGGCTGGAGAGATGGCTTAGCAGTTAAGGCACTTGCCTGTGAAGCCAAAGGACCCAGGTTCAACTCCCCAGGACCCACATAAGCCAGATGCACAAGGGGGACGCATGCGTCTGGAGTTTGTCTGCAGTGGCTGGAGGCCCTGGTGTGCCCATTCTTTCTCTCTCTCTCTCTCTCTCTCTCTCTCTACCTGCCTACTTTTGTATCTCTCTCTCTGTCAAATAAATAAATAATATTAAAAAAAAGAAGGTTGGTACAACAGTCGTGAACTGAGGTCCCTTGAGTTCCTGCGTCTGACCCACAGTAAGTCCAGTCTTACTTGGTGAGGAGAAGGTTCTTGACCTTTTCTCATGTCCCCAGTCCCTTCTTCCAGTCTCCATCATGCAGCCTTCTCCTTTCCCTGATGTGGAAGGAGAGAAAGAGACAGGGCAGGATGGAGACCTTACAGCCTCCTTAGCCTAATGCCAGGAGGTTTTGATAACCCTGTCCGTGACTGCTGGCGTCTGCTCTTATTTTGTTATTGTTATTATTATTTTTGTGATAATGGAATTGTATTCCATATGCTAGGCAATCACTTTCCAATCAAGCCTGTTTTCTCACTTTTTATTTTGGGACAAGAACTCTTTAAGTTGTCCTTGCTAACCTTGAACTTGCTCTGTAGGCCAGGCAGGCCTTGAACTTGTCCTCTTTCTGCCTTAACCTCCCAAGTAGCTGTATTTATCCACCTTCATCATAAGCTTTTAAAATTGGAGGGATGGCTTCATGGCTAAGGTGGTTGCCTGCAAAGCCAAGGGACCCAGGTTTGATTTCCCAGAACCCAGGTAAGCCAAATACACAAGGTGGTACATGTATCTGGAGTTTGTTTGCAGCAGCTGGAGGCCTTGGCACACCCATCAATCTCTCTCTCTTTCTGCCTCTTTCTCTCTCAAATAAATGAATAAATAATAAGTTTTTAAAAAATTGAGCCAGGAAACAACTGTGTTAGTTACTGTACTAGTCAGCATTCTCTAGAGAAACAGAGACAATGGGAGACCCATCTATGGTTTTATATAAGCAAAAGAGTTGTGGAGGAAATTGGCTTCTGTGATTGTGGGGGCTGCCAAGTCTCCTCTCCACTGTGTACAAGCTAGAAAACCACTAAAATCAGTGGTATGTTTCAGTCCAAGGCTGAAAGCTGAAAATAAAGGAGCCATGGGAGGGTGTGGATCCAGTCACAGGGCTGGGGAGGGTGAGATGAGGAGACCCAGAAATTAGAGGAAGCCCACCATGGAGGAGGGAAGTCCCCCCATGTCACCAAGTCCACAGACTCGAAGCCCACCATGGAGGAAAGAAGTCCCCTTGTCACTAAATCCACAGACCCTAAGCCCACCATGGAGGAAGGAAGTCCCCTCCTATCACCAAGTCCTCAGGCTTGAATACCAGTCTAGTCTGGAAACATAGCTACATGGGAAAGAACGTGCAATATGGGAACCCTTTGGCCAATCCAGTTGGCACCTGAAATAGAATCAACTTTCACTCCAGGTCAGCCAGCACAGATGACAGAGGTAAAGTGGTGCCCCGTGGTGGGAACTCAGTACTTTAGGCACCTTCACCTTGATTTGCGTCATGATTCTCGAGAGGTGAGGAGTCCGGCAGGGAGCTGACGGTGTCCCTTCTCTGCTCATTTCTGCTCTGTCCACCGTCAGCGAGCCGTGGGCAGTGTGCAATGGAGAGACAGATGCAAAGCTTCTGAGGTGTGGTGGCTTGACTGTAAATATCCCCCACGGCGTCAGGTATTTCTGATTAAGGTAAAGCTTCCTACTTAAGTCTCCAGCAGGAAGAGTTCTGATGGAGGAGGTGTGTCGCTGGGAGTGGATCTCAAGTGTAGCCCTGAGGCGTGTGTCCAGATGCGGCTGGCGCTGGCTGCTGTCTCACTGCTGTGGAGGTATGATGGAGGGATCCTGCTTCTCCCACCACGATGAAGCTTCCCCTGGACTCTGTAAACCTGAAATAAACCCTGTCTTCCCATAAGCTGCTTCTGGTCAGGTGTTTGTCCCAGCAAGGAGAAGGTCACTCCAACAGCGGGTCACAACCATCCCTCATCACCTGTCAGCACACGACTGCTTGGATCTCACAGCTCACATCCAATTCTCTTGAATATTCTCCAAGGATAGCACACAGGCCCCCACCCCTCCCCTCATTCCCAAAGGGGTAATTCGCAAGACAAGCAGAATGGACACCCCTTAGTTAAGAATCCCACAATCACTGTATCTGTGGAATCTTTTAAATATTGCTCTAAATGGAGCTTTTTCAAATCATTTGAGAAACATTAAAATGTAAAAATGCAACAGAATCTCAATCCACATTTAATAATATATACAGGGCAAGTGGTACGGAGGAAAAGATATGCCCGTGGCCAGTGTTCCATATAAAAAGACTCTAAAGCAATAAGCTCTGAACATTAGCAGAGGAAGGCAGGGATTGAGGTTGTCCAGCTTGTAATAAAATCTCTCCCTCTCCACGTTGTTTCTTTTCCAGAGCATATGAAAACATGTATAATAATATATTTTGCCTATAGGTGCCAAAACTTATATTGTTCCCTTTCAGACACGGTTCTTTATTGTGTTTTGGGAACAAAAGTCCAACTGCAGCGTGGGGAGAGTTCCAGGGAGAGAGAAAAGCAGCTGGAGGTGGAAAGGCTCCCACAGGGACTTGCAGGCTTTTAGTGAAACTTCTTTCTTTGCGTGAACATGGGCCATGTTGTCAGCTCCTCCGGTCAGGCAGCTGTGTTCTTGGAAGGTTCTTGTGTCACTCAGCATCTCCTACAGGAAAGGGCGACATCTCCCAGTACGATGCAAAGCAGACGTTTAGAGAGGTGTGAACTGGCTTAGGGGAAACCCCAAGAAATAGAGGTAGAGCCCACAGGGCGTAAGTCACTGGTGTTTTCGTCTCAGGGGCCCCAAGGGGCCAGGTGGAGAGGTTGGTTCCTGGGACCTGGGAGGATCTCGCAGAGAAGGCTGCCTTTAGAGGATCAGAAGTCTCCAGATCACAGCCAGCTCCAGGTGACCCTGCAAGTACAGAGAGGGGAGCTGGAAATTCCAGACCCTCATCCCCATCTCTTTCAGGGCTCCTAATTGGGCAAACATGCTAGGAATTTAGATGCGAAGGGGAGGGGGCTTTGCTATCCAACCTGGAAAGCTTTCCTTTGCAGACAGTAGGTAATGGGGGGCACTTTGCAGGGTAGTGGGGGCTGCCAAGTACTGCCCTGATGAGCTCTACATATGAGTGCTACGTATGCGTGTAAAAGAAGGTGTTTCGTGCGGTGTTATTGGAGGTGAGCAGGCTTCATGGTGTGAATTGTAGGCTTTATGCTCATGGAGAATCACATACTTGATTTTTCTTTCTTGAATCATGATATAAAGTATTCTGTGCTTGGAAATTATTGCTTCTTTGTGTGTGTGTGTGAGAGAGAGAGAGACAGAGAAAGAGAGAGAGAACACAGAGTTCTTGTTTAAGCCTTTGCTAGTAAACCGGAAATGGGCCTGTGGCCTGTAGATCAGGCAGGTCTGACATCTTTCCTTATGTGGGAGCGAAGACAGCACAATGGGCTCAGGGCAGAGTTTCTTGGAACTGGGCTGGTGGGTTCCCACATATGGTGTGATTTAAAATGGAACAGGCCAGATTCTGGTATTGCTCAGTGAATTATTGTCATTGTTTGGTCCAGGCCTTTTGAGTTAGACCCTGGAGGGTGGAAGAGAGGGTCCACCCTGAAGGAAATAGCTGTGGTTCCTCTCACTGAGGCTGAGCTGAGGGACCTTCCCTCTGGGGCTGGCAGGAAGGAGTCTGGAGTGAGGGTTTGCAGCGAAAGCAAGGCCCCTGGATGGTGATGGAATTCGTTTCTACTCAGCGTAACTTGGGCACCGGAGGCTGGATAGGGTGCTGAAGTCTGGTTGGGACCCTTGCATCCGAGCATGCCCACTGCTGGAGTGCCATAACATACAACACCGCCTTC
Source organism: Dipus sagitta (assembly GCA_036346955.1). NCBI lineage: Eukaryota > Metazoa > Chordata > Mammalia > Rodentia > Dipodidae > Dipus > Dipus sagitta. The sequence goes on along the minus strand of CM070772.1, from coordinate 6,066,418 downwards.
CCGCTAACCTTACCCCTCCCATGCGTTGTGTGTGTGTGCGTGTGTGTGTGTGCACACGCGTGTTCATGTGTGTGAGTGCAGGCATGTGTGTGGGGGTCAGAGGACAAGGTTCTTTGCCTTTCACCTCACTCGAGACAAGACCTCTCATTGGTCTCCTTATCAAGCCAGCTTATCCATGAGTTTCTAGAAAATTCTGTCCCTGTGGCCCATCTCACCTTAGCAGTGCTAGGATTACAGAAACCCGTCACCGCTTCTTCATGTGACTTTTATGCGAGGTCAGGGGATCTGAATCCAAGACTCAAGCTTGTGTGGCGAGCAGCACTTTATCCACTGAGCAACCTCTCCAACCCCTCCTGTCCATTCCTGCTCAAAGTCACGTTTGCTGCCATTTGTGCTGGGGTGAATTGGGAACAGCACATTCTCTTCTTAAGATCAAGTAGAATGTCAGAGGCATTTGCCTTTGGAGGACACCATGTCCAAAAGATCAAAAAAGCCTAAGCAGTGACTGTACAAAGACCATAATCAGATAGGCATGTAGACCCAAAAGGGGTGCACTGCTCTTCCTGGGGTGTGATCTCATTTTACAGTCACTGGTGAAGCCAGCTTGATATACAAAATATATATTAGGAAGCAAGTTTCTCATTCTGCCTTAACTATTTTTTTTTTTCCAAGGTAGGATCTCACTCTAGCCCAGGCTGACCTGGAATTCACTGTGTAGTCTCAGGGTGGCCTCGAACTCACAGCGCTCCTCCTACCTCTGCCTCCCGAGTGTTGGGATTAAAGGCATGCGCCGCCATGCCCGGTTTGCCTTAACTATCTTGATATTTGTCCCAAGTGGCTAACTCAGCTGTTTGTACACTAAGAGAAAAACTCTCTTACAGGTGAGCTGACAGGGGATGTGCCAGGGCCACGTGTCCAGAAAAACCTGCATAACTGGGGCCAGGATGGCACCGCTCTGCAGTCTCCATCACTGAGCGTGTGGTCCAGAGGGATGGTGGGTTGGGGCCGTGGTACGTGTGACGGTTGGTGGGGTGTTAACACTACCCTGACAGGACCTTTGAACTTGGTGGCTTCCTATGAGTGGCTTAGCTATCCATACTTTTGTCAACTGAGAACAAGCATGGTGATTTCTGCCATCCTGTGGGGTGGTTGACAGCGTGAAATTAACTTCTACACGTAACATGCTTAGGAATGTATCTGCAATGCAAGTGTTTTCAATGCATTCCACTCGGTCTTTACTCAAGGAGCACCCAGGCACGCTCCACGGTTGGTCGTAGACTGTAAACAGCACTAGAAGATCTTTCGTTTACACACCACTTTTCTCATACATACATGCATACGTATATACATACATTATTTATGAGAGAGAGAAAGAAAGAGGTACATAGAGAGAGAAAGAGAGAATGGGCGTGCCAGAGCCTGTAGCCACTGCAAACGAACTCCAGATGCACCTGCCTTTACGCGCGTACTAGGGAATTGAACCTGGGTCCTTAGGCTTTGTGGGCAAGTTCCTGAACCGCTGAGCAATCTCTCCAGCCCTCCACCTGCGCTGTTACTGCATGGAAGGAGGTGTGTGCATAATGGGGGGGGGGATGTAAACTGCACGCGGGCCTTGCTGGCTCAGCTGATGGAAGCACTCCTGGACTCAGGCTGACGCCCGAGGAAGCAGGGGCGTTCACTGAAACTGGTCTTTCTTGCTGAATTGCTTCTGCTTCCTACTGCTTGTTCTAGTTCAACACTAGTGAACTTGGAAACAGACGTTTAACTGAATGGCTGACCTATCTCGCCACTGGGTGGAAAAGAAAGGCTTGGCTTCTGGCACAAGTGGCCTTGGGGGCTAGGCAGTGGGAACCTTCTGAACTTTGTAGTAGAAAGGAATGAAAATTGAGAGTTGGTTCAACCATGAAGAGTTCTTAGAGGTTTACAAAAGGGCATTTTAATTATTTTGGTGTGCGCGGGATTAGTAGAGGCCATCCTGACAAAACCTGAGAGCCCCCAATTTCATTCAGACATCGAAGATACTCTCCCCAGCTTCTTGCTACAAGATTACGACTCTCCCGACACTTGCTTTTCGCCGTGGAGTCCAGGGTTAAATGCTCCCAAGCACCACGCTGCGTTTGTAGGTCTGGCTCAGAGCTTGCATCTCACCTCTGTTCGCTGCATTTACTGACCCCAGGAAAGAAAACCTGGAAAAAGACTTACAAGGTGGCAAGAAAGAAAGCCAGCAAAATTCACATGTTACGCATGGAACGCAGCACGGAGGAGGCTTCCGCTGTCCCTCCCATGTTTGTTCTGTCATTCGCTCACTGACAATCCACTCTGAGCCAGGCCTTGAGCTTCTCGTCGGAGCAAGCAGTGACCAAGACCGCATGGTGCCGGGCACCGTGGCTCTGGCCAGCACGGACTGTACGGGTGAGTGGGGGCGGAGTGTTAGTGGAATCGACTGTAATGAACTGGGGCGTTTCCAAGAGCAGGCGTGTGGGCCCATCAGAGTGCACAGCAGGAGACATTTTCATCCGGGAAGTGCAGTGAGCTTGTAAGGAAGAGGAAGCCGGAAGTAGAGAGCTGCAGGCCAGGCACACTACGTGTGAAGGTCCTGCCTCCACTCGGGTCCAAAGGGAACTACTGAGGCCAAGTAATCAAGGGCCTTCATGGTGTGCCAGAACCCATAGTCTTCCGACATCAAAGTAGGTGTCTCTGGAGCGTGAGAAATGACTCAGTTCATTAAAAGAACACAGCACACATAAACCTTTGTCTCCCAAACCTATGAAATTCTAATTGTACACAACAGAAGAATTTGGTACTTTAAGAGATGTCACATCACAATGGATATTTGTGAAATAGCATGATGATAGTATGGATGTCTTTTGTTTATTTGTAGTTCATACTCTTGTGGTTTTTCTATTAAGTGAAACCATTTGTATATTTTTTAATAATAGCAAAGAGAAATGAAACTTAAAATATCAATAAAAACTGAAAAAATGTTGCTTATTGAAATTTCAAGCCTGTCTGTTATATAATTTAATAAAATAGTCTATGGAGAATAATATTACTAATAAAACAATAAAATAGATATTATATATTTTCTATTGTGGTGCTTATGTGACCTACCTTATCCCCAAGAAGAGAGCTTGTATGCACACATAAAATAGACCATATTGTATGCGTTTCAAATTCATCAGTAAATACTATTTTTTTAAAATTTTTTTAATTTTTTAAAAATAATTTGTTTATTTTTATTTATTTATTTGAGAGTGACAGAGAGAGAGAGGAACAGGCAGAGAGAGAGAAGGAGAGAGAGAATGGGCGTGCCAGGGCCTCCAGCCACTGCAAACAAACTCCAGATGCATGCGCCCCCTTGTGCATCTGGCTTAAGTGGGTCTTGGGGAATCGAGCCTCGAACCAAGGTCCTTAGCCTTCACAGGCAAGCGCTTAACCGCTAAGCCATCTCTCCAGCCCAGTAAATACTATTTTAAGTAGGCAATTAGCAGTTGAATGAAAAGTGTGTAGTATTTTTAACGTGGTATTTTCCCAGAATATTTATGAAGACTTGGTACATAAATCACATGCTAAGAGGAAATGATAAGCTACTACATTGTTCTAATGTGATAACGTAGATTGACAATTACTTCATAGCATTTTATTTTTATTTATGTATTTATTTGACAGAGAAAGAGGGAGAGAATGGGCGTGCCAGGGCCTGTGTCCCCCTTGCGCATCTGGTTAACGGTGGGTTCTGGGGAATCGAACCTGGGTCCTTTGGCTTTGCAGGCAAACGCCTTAACAGCTAAGCCATCCCTCCAGCCCTAAATTGACAATTTCTAATTGAGTGCTTGGCTGACCAAGTAAATGCTTCAGAAATGGGTCCCTGAGATGGCCACACAAGCAAACGACTTCCAAACACAGACCTGCTTGAGCTCCATGTTGGACAGCTTGTGCATTTATACGAAAGCCGTCCATCAGGTGATGCTTGCAGCCTGCCATTCTTACCCATCTATCTCTCAGGGCTTCCTCCTAAGCACACACCCACCAGAGCCCTGTCTCAAGCTTCTCCCCTCCTCCTCTGCCCAGACTCACCTCTGCAAACCCAGGCCACTGCCTTGGTCAAAGGACCTTTTCCCCTCAACCTGCTGGGGAGGAACGTCTCATGGCTTCCTCACGCTCACAGTTTCCACTGCCTGTGCAAGGCTCACAGGCCAACGGCAGCAGCTGTAAACTAGCTAGAAGTGTGAGTTCTCAAGGCCTTGACCTAGACCTGTCAACAGGAATCTCTAGGGTGTGCCAGACAGAGTATTTTTTAAAATATATTTTATTCATTTATTTATTTGAGAGAAAGAGGGAGAGAGAGGGAGAGAGAGGGAGAGAGAGAGAGAGAGAGAGAGAATGGGCATGCCAGGGCCTCCTGCCACTGCAAATGAACTCCAGATGCATGCACCCCCTTGTTCATCTGCCTTACGTAGGTCCTGGAGAATCAAACCGGGATCCTTTGGCTTTGCGGGCAAATGCCTTAACCGCTAAGCCATCTCTCCAGCCCAAGTACTTTTTAAAATTTATTTTGTTTATTTGACAGAGAAAGAGGTGGAGAGAGTGAGAGAATGGGTGCACCAGGGCCTTCAGCCACTGCAAATGAACTCCAGATGTGTGCATCCCCTTGTGCATCTGGCTAACATGGCTCCTGGGGAATTGAACCTGGATCCTTTGGCTTTGCAGGCAAACGCCTTAACCGCTAAGCAATCCCTCCAGCCCCAGTGAGGATTTTTTTTTGAAATGCTATTTTATTTATTTGAGATGAGAGAGAGGGAAAGAGAGAGAGAGAGAGAGAGAGAGAGAGAGAGAGAAGAGAGAGGGAGAGAGAAGAGAGAGATGGAAACTGAGAAAAAGATAGGAGAGAGAAAGAAGGGAGAGGGAGGGAGTATGCAAACAAATTTCATATGCATGCAACCACTACCACTTTGTGCATCTGGCTTTATGTGGGTACTAGGGAACCAAACCCAGGTCGTTAGGCATTGCAGGCAAGCACTTTACCTGCTAAGCCATCTCTCCAGCTGTGGTTTGTTCTTGATTCTGGGGATAGGGGCATGGTCTGGCTATGTAGCCCAGGTTGGCATCAAATTTGCTATCCTAAATCACTCTCTGCAATGCTGGGATTATAAGTGTGTGCCACAAAAGTGGACTCTCACCTACAAGCTCTTAATAATCAGACCTGAGCTAGGTGTGGTGGCATCTAACTTTAATCCCAGCACTAGGGAGGCAGAGCTAGGAGGATCGTTGTGAGTTTGAGGTCAGCCTCGGGTGACAGAGTGAGTTCCAGGTTAGCCTGGGCTACAGTGAGAGCCACAGGTATGCCCATAGGTTAGCCTAATCTACATAATCCCTCACGCACAGGTGATTTTGGGTTTTGTCCACTTGATAATCACTACAAATATTCACAGCTGCTGATTCCTGACCCTGGGTGTAAGGATGGGACTTTGAAACAGAAAGGGGGCAGCTCTGCTGTTGGGTGAGCTCCGTTGGAACAGATTCTAAGCCAGGAAGTGGCAAAAACAGTGTTCAAGGTTGGTATGAGGAATGGGTGAAACAAGCTTTACTGTACAGGAAGCAGAGTCACAGCAAAGACAGAATCAACAGGCAGGCTTAGTCCTAATCTGGTGCTTCCACAGTACCTTCACTAGCACGAGATGAGAGCAGAGCAGCAGTGAAGGACTGTGTGAGAACCTGGGTCTTCTGATGGGAAATGGCCCTCATCCATCCATCCATCCATCTATCCACCCACCCATTCCTTTTCTCATTTCTAGAAACCAGGATGGTATAGTCATTATAAGTATGTGTTCCCCTCAAACTCTGATATTGATATGTTAGCCTCCAAGACCTCAGAATGAGACCATTTGGAGAGAGGGTCTCTAAAAAGGTAATCAATGTAAAGTGAGGTCATTAGGGTGAGCTCTAACCCAACATCACTGATATAAGCATAAAAAAGTGCATTTAGACACAAGTTTGACAGAAATTGTGAAGAGACACTACGAGAAAGTGGCTAAGAACAGCTCTTCCCTTGTAGACCTGAGGAGGAATTAACTCTGCCAATATCACCATTTTGGAATTCTGGTCTCTAGAAGCATGAGAAAAAAAACTTTTTTTTTTTCTGTTGTCTAAGCCCTCCAGTCTGTGAGACTGTTACAACAGGCCTAGGGAACCAAGATGGTGGTGATAAGCCTGAATTCTAGAATTTTGCATCCCTCAGATATGGACCATGAGCGTTCTCCTCCACTTCTCTAAGACTCTGTTTCCCCATCTACAAGATGAGCTTGTGCATGCCTCATGCAACTATTTATAAATATTGAGTGAGCTGTGGCAGGTGACACATGTAGATGGTGGTTGGTACACAGAGTGGTCACGTATGTATTGACTAACACAGCAAGGAATCTGAGGGGATGTGGTGTGGTTCTCCCCCTACCACTATGGTGTGGGTGTGGCCGAAGGGACACCAAGAGTCCATTATAGTTAGATGCTTGGGTCAGGGTAGCACTTTTGGGAAGTGTGGTGAAATCTTTGGGAAATGGAACCTAGTGGGAGGTCTTGAGGTCACATTAGTGGGGTGTGCCCTTGAAAGGTAGTTTTCATAGGGATCCTTGGGGGTTGTTGGCAGACAAATGATGTATGAGCTGGAGGTTGGCCTGCACTCTCTCTCCCTAACGTCCATGTCTTCGGTTCTGCCTGCTGCAAGGGTGTTTGCCAGTGATTTGTGATGACTCGGGTATTCCACAATGATCTCATCGCCAGGCACTCAATTACATTTGCAAAAATGATTCCTCCACATGAAGACCCTTCAGAGGTTCCAGGGACTAGGAAGTAGACCTCGTGAACCTACCCCAAGCATTTTCCACAAAGTATCTGCTTAGTCTTCATAACAGCCCCGCACAATCTCCATCCATTCTATAAAAAGACATGGATTATGATCACTGTCTCAGGGTGGTGGCAGAACTTAAATGTAAATATTCATGGACTGGTCTGACCTGACCTCTACCATGTTTCGAATTAAGCAAGTTGGTTAAAACCTACACAGCACCATCTCATTTCAGGCAATGGCCACCCCCAACACAAGGCTCACATATGAGAATGAGGAAAAGAACTGAGCTTATGCAAGAAATATCTGCTTTGAAACTGACAGCTTTATGTTCTTGCATTATGTCTGTACTCATGATGGGGAAATCCACTTTTGATATTTGACTTGCATCTGGTAGGAAAAAAAAAAAATCTTTGAACTATTCTTGAGGATTGGGCCAACTATTTTAAGATTCAAAGGCAGAAAAAAATATTGTCATTTTTTCTCAGCAGATTTACCCCTCTTGTATTAATGCCTGGTTTCCTCACACTTTAACAAAGACACTCAAACAAAACTAAGCTTTGTGTGTATGCTTCTGTGTGCATGTGTGCATACATGTGTGTTCTGGAAAGCTCTCCTTTCCCATGGCTTATCTTAAAAATCCAAGCCAAAATCAATGCGTATGACCTTCAGTTTGATTCTCTTGAGTGTTCATCACATGGACAGATACGATTTCATCAGAACATCAAAATTCCACTCCTTCCCTCAGCTACAGAATTCTGTAAAATAAAAAGATGAAAACTCTCGAATTTAGAATATAGTTCTTCCACATTTTAGCTGTGTGGTTTGGGCAAATAAGTTCAAGTCTTTGTGCCTTTGTTTCCTTTCTCATCTATAAAAAGAAGTTTAACCATTTTCATCCCCTGGGCTTCTCATGAGAATCACCTAAGACCTGAGACCAATTTACATGTCATTGGCCAAAGCATACACTTAATAGATGTGTGTCCCCTTCTTCCCTGTTTTCTGTTTTTTTTTTTTTTTTTTTCCTTCCTTTACTTAGGAGTTTCCACTGTTGGCAGATAAATGATCCCAAGCTGGTTTGAATTCTAGAACAATCTTTATTATTTGGCCTTGGTTTCTGGGAGGTTTTAGAAGTCAGCCCTTTTCTTTTGACTCTGCTTTCTAAATTTTCTGTCCTGGCGTATTTATCGTTTTACTAACTCTAAAATATGTTTTTGGGATAAGTTTGTAAGTAAACAGGCAATTGAAATCACTGAGTATCTGTTTTGTGGGAGGGAGGGGAAAGGGCAAGTGGATATATATATATACTTTTTTGTGTCCTTTTTTTTTAAAAAAAAAATCTTTTGAGTCAAGCTCTTCTCTTTCTGGTTTGAAAAGTTCTTACAAATTATGAGCCTGGGATTGGCCCAATTTTACTCTCTCAGAGAATGTTTAGCTTACCTTTATCCCACTCAGGATGGGGAGATCTGGGAAAGGAAAGCACTGTTTTTCCTCTTAAGGCAGGACCATTGTGTACTCTCAAGAGGCCAGGAGCCAGGTCACAGTGGAGGTGCTCCAGGGCTCCTGGGAGGGGCTCAGTGGGGAAAGCTGGGCTCAGCTACTCTGCCAGGGGGAGGCCAATTCCAGATCTGACTCGCTTGAAGACTGCAAGGCTCTCCTGACTCACAGGTTCTTTATGCTTTCTATTCTTAAAGTGGAGACAAAGAGCTGGTTTGTTCTAGAAACCTCCAGACACAATATGTTTCTCAGAGCGGCTGCAACAAAGGGTCACAAACTGGGAGCTTTAAAATGGTGTACTTATAGTCTCAGAATTTAGCAGCAAGGTGTCCATTACCACCCCATCCACAGAGCTATGCTCCAGCTCCTGGCGCTGGCGGCCATCCTTGGAAGGCCTTGGCTTGCTGCTCCATCGCTCCTGTCTCCCGGGTGACGCCTCTACTGCTGCCTGCATCCTCCCTCTGTGTCTGTAAGAGGAGTCTCCCCTCTGTGCGTTGTGTCTTCCCATGGAGTCTTCTCTCCGTCTGTCTTCATGAGCAGCTTCCCTCTGTATGCGTTTCCCACAGTGTCTTCCCTCTGAGTGTTTCTCTCTCTGTGTGTCTTTTCATCTGATAACAGCAGCACTCAATACAGGGAGAGGGCGCCCTGCTCTAGTGCAACCTCACTTAGCTTGTCTTTTTTATTCTTTTATTTTTTTCGAGGTAGGGTCTCACTCTAGCCCAGGCTGACCAGGAATTCACTATGGAGTCTCAGGGTGGCCTCGAACTCATAGCAATCTTCCTACCTCTGCCTTCTGAGTGCTGGGATTAAAGGTGTGTGCCACCACGCCTGGCTTAGTTTGTCTTTTAATTGTGTCTGGTCACATATACACGACTTCAATATCTTTGTGGGGGACACTATTTAACTTACATCAGATACATATAGAATGGAGTATACTGGCCAAAGGGGGACCAGCCTAGGAGACCATATCCACAGAGAGACACTGTGACTAGGAGGCCACTGGTAGCAGATGTAAGTTAGAGGACCACACCCGGACTCAGGTCTACAGTGTGATGTGTCTCCTCAGCTTTCTGTCTATAAGAGTGATGGGTCCTCTCTCTCTGTTATGTAATATATGGGGTAAACCACAGTACCTGGGGTCACATCCAAATCTATGTAAAAAGCCCAACTCCAAGTGGCTTTCATAACGTCCTTGCTGACTGTACACCTTTGTTCATGACTGAGCTGCACAGGCCTGCTCGCTTTTCATAGCACACATCATGAGGTTGACATCCCCAGCCTTTGGCCTCTGCAGGGCCTTTTGCAATTAACGTTTTTGGTCTTATGACAATTTCCCAAGAACTTTTATGTTTTACTTCCTTATTCCCACTCCAGTTTGAAGGCAGCGCTTCTCCTTTAGTAAATCTGCAGTGGAGACCTAAGTACACTCATGTCTGCTTCCTTGGTAGGACTGTTCCATGCTGGACGGAGTATCAGAGCAATCTTTCTCTCTTCGCCTAGTCCAACTGGCTTTACATCAGAGCTGAAGGAAATGCCTGTGTATAGTATGAGTAATATTATAAGACAGTATGATTTGAGGGGACACTGGGAAGGCCACCTAATGAAGGTGATGTCACCAGTCTGTCACATGGTCCTGAAATCTGGCTGTTGGTACTCATTTGCAGACTCCTTGAGAATACATGTGTATCTCCAGACACTTGGTGTTTCCTATTTATTGTCTCTCAGGTGACAGAAGATCTTAGAGAAAGGGATAGGGAAAACCAAGTCTGGAAAGGAGTATATCAGAAGGCACCCTAGATGAAGGACCCTCTGGGTGCAGAGTGGATTCTCACTCTGCAGGTGTCCTTATCAATGGCACGTACAGTCTTTGGATACGATGTCTGTGTCCTCCACATGAACATGATAAAAGGACTGGGTGGTATGTACCCCATTGTCTTCTCATCTTCCGCCCCTTCATGGGTTCCCCATGGACTCTGTTACCAGAATAAATTTTCATCTTGGCAGTGAGATTGCTGACCAAGTGCTTCAGGATAAAGCTGATCATTTAGTATCTGGTCCAAGCCAAACATGGAAAAGCCGGTGGGGCTGGAGTGATCCTAGACCCATGGTTGCTTCTGAGTTTCTTCCATCCTCACTCACTGACCGTCCTCACTCAAAAGCTACATCAGATGGTCAGAAACCAAGAAGCCAAGAACAAGCTTTTGTTTCTCCCAAGCAGGATGAGAAAACACTCCCCGCCCCTCAGCATAATTCATGGATTTACAATTTACTTACTTATTGGAACAGAGAAGAATTTGTCTTTGTATATAAATAAAACTCACTTCCTACAAGTCTCCACTGGCCTAGGGATGTTGGGGTTTCATTTTGCCATTCTTTTCTTTCTTAATCCTGATATTGTATCTATTTCATTTATGTTTACTGAACAGCAAACCGAACTCACTATGTTACCCAATATTTTTCAGATTTCTCCCTTTCCTAGCTTCCTTCATAAAACACTTGCTATTTGGACATTTAGTATGTGCAGCATATCTAAGTTGTTTGAAATTAGAATTTTGTATGAAAGCATTTGTTGTCATTTTTTTTCTAAACTGTTGCATTTTTCTAGCTGAAAATATTCTATTTAAAAATATTTTATTAATTTATTTATTTGAGAAAAAGGAAGAGAGAGAGAAGAGAGAGAGAGAGAGAGAGAGAGAGAAACAAGAAGATAGAGAGAGAATGGGTACGCCAGGTACTCCAGCCACTGCAAACGAACTCTGGATGCATGCACCACCTTGTGCATCTATCTGGCTTATGTGGGTGATGGGGAATTGAACCTGGGTCGTTAGGCCTTGCAGGCAAGCGCCTTAACCACTAAGCCAGCTCTCCTGCCCAAATATTCTATTTTTTTTTTGTTTTGTTTTGTTTTTAGTGAGCAAACTAAGATGGGTGTGGTGGCGCACGCCTTTAATCCCAGGACTTGGGAGGCAGAGGTAGGAGGATCACTGTGAGTTCAAGGCCACTCTGAGACTACATAGTAAATTTCAGGTCAGCCTGGGCTAGAGCAAAACCTTACCTCAAAAAAAAATGAGCAAACTAAAAATAGATATACTCTCATTTTAATGCTTTGTTTAATCAGAAATTAGCAGAAATTACTATTGAAATGGACATAATATTTCCTTTTCTTTCTTTTTTTTTTGAGGTAGGGTTTTGTTCTAGCCCAAGCTAACCTGGAATTCCCTATATGGTCTCAGGGTGGCCTTGAACTCATGGCAATTCTCCTGCCTTTGCCTCCCAAGTAGTGGGATTAAAGGCCTGTGCCACCATGCCTGGCTCTTTTTTACTCATCTTAAATCACGTGGTCATAGTCTTGGCTAGGTCATGGTGGAGTTAATTAAGGCTTAAGCTTTTAGCCTAAGTCACATTGCTTGTTTGTTAGTATTACTAATATTTTTTCTTAAATGTTTTTATATATTTTTTATTATTTATTTGCAAACAGAGAGAATGAGGGAGGGAAAGAAAGAAAAAAAGGAAGGGAGAAAGAAAGAAAGGAAGAAAGAAAGAAAGAAAGAAAGAAAGAAAAGAAGGAAGAAAGAAAGAAAGAAAGTGAATATATAGTCATGCCAGGGTCTCTTGCCACTGTCAATGAACTCCAGATGCATGTGCCACTTTGTGCCTCCGGTTAGCTTAATGTTGGTACTGCGGAATCGAACCCAGGCTGTCAGGTTTTGCAAGCAAGTGCCTTTATGTGTTGAGCTATCTCTTCAGCCCCCTGAAACTCCCTTTTGGTTGCCTTATTCATCTATGGCCATTTAAACTGTACATACAACAAGTGAACTGAATATCACCACAAATAATATCCAGACTTCAGGAATTTTTATTTTTTTTAATTTTAATTGTTCAAAATATTGAGTTTCACTGCGATACACATAGATCATTGTACCTTGCTTCTGTTCCCCCTTCTTTCCCCCATAACTCCCCATCTCTTACTGGTCCCGTTCTTCCTCACAAACAGCCCTCTTCTGCTTCTCTCTCTCTCTCTCTCTCTCTCTCTCTCACAGGCTTTAAAATTACATTTTGACTTTTAAAAAGTCAGAAGCTATATGTTAGTTTTTGTGTGCCTTCAGTCTCTGGTATGAATGTTGTGGTGTTGAATATGGCCAAGGGGAAAAATACTCACAGACAGTAGACAGCAGAGCTAAGTGCTTAGTTTAGAGCCTGGCAGGAGACTGCATATTCCAGCCTGCAGAAGTAGCTTTTGGGGACCTGGGGGCTGCAGTGCGGCTCCTGGGATGGGAGTGGGGGGTGTCCTAGATGGTAGTGTGTGGGGGGGAACAGGGTTCTGGGTGGCACTGTGGAGGATGAGACAGTGGTGTGGGGGTTGGGGCAGACATGTGCATGGGGATGCAGCTTGAATGTGGAGGTTGTAGAGGGGAGTGTGGGGCTGTGGGTGACAGTGTGGGGCTCTGGGTGATAGTGTGGGACTGTGGGTGACAGTGTGGGACTGTGGGTGACAGTGTGGGGCTCTGGGTGATAGTGTGGGACTGTGGGTGACAGTGTGGGACTGTGGGTGACAGTGTGGGACTGTGGGTGACAGTGTGGGGCTCTGGGTCACAGTGTGGAACTGTGGGTGATAATGTGGGGTGATAGTGGGGGCCTCTGGATGATAGTGTGGGACTCTGGGTGATAGTAGGGGCTCTGGGTGATAGTTTGGGGTTCTGGGTGATAATGTGGGTTACTCTAGGTGACACTGTGAGGGCTGGGGTAGCAGTGTGTGGATTCTAGGTGGTACTGGGGGATTCTGGGTGGCACTGTGGGGCACTGTGGGCCTGTGGTGGCACCGGGAGCCTGGGGTGGCAGTAGGGGATTCCGGGTGGCTCCGTGGGGATTCTGGGTGGCTCCGTGGGGATTCCGGGTGGCTCTGTGGGGCCGTGGACCTGCCGTTGCTGCTTGCTGTCCCGCAGCACGGTATAGGGCTGCTGTGTCACTGGCACCGTTTGCCATTCTTGTTTCATTCTCCGAGGTCTCCAGATACCAGCTTTATGTGGAAGACCCTGGGAGTCGTCTTGCAGAACACCAGCCTCAGCTCCCCGGCTACGTGGGCTGCCCTGTTTCCTGAATCTCAGAGGGGATTCCCTTCCACGACTCCTGAGGTGGGTGTGGACAGGAAGTCTGGGCCACTACTGGGCACAGTAGTAGTGGTTACCCTGATTTTCTGGTCCATCCTGATTCCTTATGTGAGTCCTAAATTTTAGAACCTTCCTGGGCTGAGCTAGAGAGATGCGATGGGAGGACATGGGGAGATTCCAAGTGTGAGAGAGGCTCTGCTGCTTTGGAGTTGGAAGGACAGACCACCAGGTGGAAAGTGTAAGGGTCGGAGAATCGCTAAGAAAGACCGGACTCCAGCAGTATGTGGAGGCATAGAGCATTTATTCTGCACTCGTACAAAATGGCAGCCCCAAGAGGAGCTGCAGGCCCCTTTTAAGCACAGCTGGGGGAATTTTGGTGGGAACCTAGTTCTATAGTTTGATTGGCTAATTTGAACAGTAACTATACTCATCTTTATTTGAGTGGTCTTAGGCTATGTTATAATAGAGGAATTCTCGACAGGTGAGGTAATTCTTTATTGTGATTGGCTAAGCAAGCAACAATTACATTTGTACAGTCTTGAATGGTCGGGGCCAAAATGGCTAGTCTTGTGGCTTTTCAGGAAGTGACTCAGCTTTTTCTGGTCAGGACAGTTACTGACTAATGGCCCTTTGCTCTAAATTTTCAGGCCTAGCTAGGGTGGTGTTTTGCTGAAGCCTGTCATGGCGTTAGTTTAGTCCTTTCAGAAAGTGTCAGCAGCTTCTAAAGTCTGTAAAAGGCAAGGAGACCGACTCCCTGGGAGTCTTCAGCAAGGGGCACAGTGTGACCAACACTTTGATATCAACTTGTCAGGTCGGTGCTGTACTTCTGAGCTCAGAACTGTGAGGTAAAAAGCCGGCACTGAGAGTGGGATAATTTGTGAGGCCTGCTGTATCTGCATGGAAGTTTGCAGCAATCAGGTGTCAGTCATTCCTATGTGGTGTCTTGTTTCTGTTGGGAACATTTGTGGCAGGTTGGTTGGAACTTGCTCCTTTGTAGATGTGGTGGCTTGAATGTAAATGTCCCCAATAGACTCATGTCATGTCCCCCCCCCCCCCCCCGAGGTAGGATCTCACTCTGGTCCAGGCTGACCTGGAATTCACTATGTAGTCTCAGGGTGGCCTTGAACTCATGGTGTTCCTCCTACCTCAGCCTCCCGAGTGCTGGGATTAAAGGTGTGTACCACCACGCCCAGCTGACTCATATGTTTGTGACAAAGCCTCACACTCAGTCTCCAGCTGGTGGAGCCTTTGGGAGGTGGAGCCTTGCTGCAGGAGGTGTGTCCCTGAGGGCAGGGCTTGAGTTTTATCAGCCCAGTTCCAAGCCCACCACTGAAACTTCTTCCACCCATATGTGTTATGTGTTTCCATTCATTTGCCCCTGTGATGAAGCTTCCCCTGGAAATTGATAGACCAATAAATTCTTTCCTCTCATAAGCTGCTTTTTTATAATATTAATTTTTTTTTGGAGGTAGAATTTCACTCTAGTCCAGGTTGAACTGGAATTCACTATGTAGTCTCAGGCTGGCCTCAAACTCATGGTGATCCTCCTACCTCTGCCTCCCGAGTACTGTGATTAAAGGCATGTGCCACCATGCCTGGCCTTAATTTTTTTTCTTTTCAAATTTTTTTTATTAACAACTTCCATGATTATAAAAAATATCCCATGGTAATACCCTCCCTCCCCTCCACCTTTCCCCTTTGAAACTCCATTCTCCATCATATCCCCTCCCCTCTTCTCAATCAGTCTCTCTTTTATTTTGATGTCATGATCTTTTCCTTCTATTATGATGGTCTTGTGTAGGTAGTGTCAGGCACTGTGAGGTCATGGATATCCAGGCCATTTTGTGTCTAGGGGGATCACATTGTAAGGAGTCCTACCCTTCCTTTGGCTCTTTCATTCTTTCTACCACCTCTTCCACAATAGACCCTGAGCCTTGGAAGGTGTGATAGAGATATTACAGTACTGAGCACTCCTGTAACTTCTTTCTAGCACCATGATGGCTTCTGAGTCATCCCCAGGTCACTGCCATCTGAAAAGAGAAGGTTCTCTACCAAAAGTGAGAGTAGCATTAATATAAGAGTATGAACATTAAGAGAAGTTTGATAAGCATGGTATATACATTTAGCCAGACACCAGCAGACGTTACACCCCTAGGGCTCATGACTACCCCTGTTTTAAGTTTTCAGTATCAGGGATATATTCCCTCCCATGGAGTGGGCCTCCAGTCCAATTAGAGGGCAGTTGGTTTCCACTGTGACAGATGTGCCACTATTGCACCTGTTGGCTCATTTGGCCTGGCTGGCCAAATATAAGGCTTTCAGTGTCTTCTGTTGGGTATCTTCACTGGTGATTTCTCTTTCTTCCATTGGACTGCATGCAGAATGGCTTATTCCAGCTTTCTGTCAGCTGGTCTACATGGAAGAGATTATCAGCTCAGTTCCAGCAGGATTTCTCAGTGCCTGGCCTTAATTTTTATGTTATATCAATTATAGCATGTTATTTACTCTCTTTTACCCCCTCACCCCAGCTTCTGTTATTCTGGAGACCCTCCTCAGTGGGGTTATGGTATTCACTGAAGGGTCATGAAGGCCTCAGTTAGTCCCTGTGGGGTCTTGGAGAAACTGTGCCTTAGGATATTCCTGACGACTCTGGGGCTCTTACAATCTTTCTGTCTCCTCTTCTGCAGTATAAGCTTCTTTTTGTCATATGTTTGGTCCCAGCAATGGGAAGATAACTATAACCACAGGTGATGTAATTTGGGAGGATCACTTCAAAATGATAACGTGGGTGGGCCCTTTGTCCAAAATGCAGGAGAAATGCTCAATGTATGGCATGAAAATAGAAAGCTTTTTTTTCTTTTTTCTGTTGTCTGTCTCAACTTGCTGTGATTTTTTTTTTTTTTTTGGTCTTTTAAGGTAGGGTCACTCTAGCCAAGGCTGACCTGGAATTTACTATGGAGTCTCAGGGTGGCCTTGAACTCATGGCGATCCTCCTACCTCTGCCTCCTGAGTGCTAGGATTAAAGGTGTGCGCCACCATGCCCGGCTTTGCTGTGATTTTTATTTGCTATTTAGTAGCCTGAATAGAAAAGAAAAATTAAAATGAGCCGGGCGTGGTGGCACACGCCTTTAATCCCAGCACTCGGGAGGCAGAGGTAGGAGGATTGCCGTGAGTTCGAGGCCACCCTGAGACTCCATAGTGAAATCCAGGTTACCCTGAGCTAGAGTGAGACCCTACCTTGAAAGACCAAAAGGAAATACAAACAACAACAACAACAACAAAATTAAAATGATATGCATATGGACAGCGTGGTTTCATTGTGTAAGGACAGCTTCAAATGCAAATATGAGATCACGTGCAGGCAGGATGACCACATCACAACTTGTGTTCACACTTGTGCTTGTGAGTGTTATGTGTTTCACATTTGTGCACATGTGTGTCCTGTGGTTTGCTACTGCTGCACTGGTGCACGTGCTGCACAAAGCCAGCCCGGGACTCTTGCTTCTCCTGACGTGTATTCTTCCTGCCCAGGCCTTCCGCTCTGAGCTGGGGGTGAGGAAGGGCAACAGGGTACAGCCCCCCACTGTCCCCCTCCTGTGGCGTCGCTTCTCAGAAAGAGTGACCAGTTCCGACCTGGCAGCCACGTGAATAACACGTGTGACCTAGTTCCACCCTTTAGGCAGTTGTTCCAAGTTAGAAGCAAGTTCTGGTTGGAATGCTACGTGGATATGACCCTCTAACTCCTCCTGGCTTTGACTTTCCCAGGCTCATGGGCCCGCCAGGAGTCACCGAAGACCTTGATTGGAACACCGATGAGCCAGCTAAGGCACCTATCTCCTCAGCCCATCTTCAGTCTGTGTGGGTTTTGCTTACAAGAGATTGAAAGCATGCAGGTTTGAGGGTGGCAGGAGCACAGCGCTAACCAAATGTGGAGGCCCTTCCGAGTGTGGCCCGGTGATCCTGTGCAGGCCACACAGCCCGCTGCAAGATGTCTATTAGGTTAACTCGGTTGTGTAGCGTTCAAGCCTGGCTCTTTGCCTACCCGGAGACTGTGGTGGTTAGCCAATGCTTTTCAAGAAATTGCTTTATGTTAAAATAACTTTAGGGAATTCTGCTGTTTGGCCTAAGAACCACTGGCAATGTCATGAAGCCTAGCTTAACTCCCCGTTAGGAGACTGTGTGCCTTCAGAACGGGACCACATTTGGTCACCCTGAAGATGAAATCTGGATACAGATTAGTACCTGGAGAAGGCGGCATGAACGTGGAGGTGGAGACTGGGCTGCTCCCCTACGAGCCGAAGAGCACCAGCCGCCACCGGAGCCTGCAGGAGAGGCACGGGGCCAGTGACTTCCTCTGTTTGCTGGTGTTTTTTTCCCCTTGTTTCTTTTTTTTTCTGTCTTTTCCACAGGTTCTTGCTAGGTAGCTCAAGCTGACCTCAAATGCCGCACCATGCAGGCTGTCCTCAGAACTGTGGTCCTTTCTCTGGCTCACCTTGCAGCTCTCAGAAGGAACCGATGTGGCGGACACCTTGACTTTGGACTTCCACATCCAGAATGGCCAGGCAATAAATTTCTATCATCTATGCCACCCCGTTTGTGGTTTATGGCCGTCCCAGGAAATGAGTGTTTGAGAAATGGGTTGTGTCAAAGCTTGGTGGGGAGTTCAGGTGACCGTTATTTATCAGAACCATATAACTGGAGATGATGTGGAAGCTGGTAATAAACATGCCAGGCTGGGAATGGATGTAGCTGAAGACCTGAGAACGCTCAGCTGGATTAGCTGTGGTCACGACATGACAAACACAGCAGTGTTCTTAATACTTAGGAAGTGGGTTGGCCGAAACATTGCGCTGAATGCTACAAATACATGCTACATAGATTTGTGACAAAAAAATTGGCAAACTAATAGGAAAAGATATTAAAACCTGCTACTTAAGTGAACAGAAAGTTTAAGCAAGTTTTTAGAGAGGATATGTAAGAGCCTCTAAACACATGAAATGTTCAGCTAGATCAAATATTTAAGAAAATTAGTTTTGCCAGTTGTGCAATTTGAGTTACATTTCTTTGCCACTGAACCAAGTGCAAATTTACCCTGCTAACTTTTGCATACCTGCTCTTAGCTAAGAAGATTCTATTTTACACAATACTTCTTCAATATGTTTTGTCATATGCAATTT
Organism: Dipus sagitta; assembly: GCA_036346955.1. Classification (NCBI taxonomy): domain Eukaryota; kingdom Metazoa; phylum Chordata; class Mammalia; order Rodentia; family Dipodidae; genus Dipus; species Dipus sagitta. The sequence continues at coordinate 6,047,795 of CM070772.1, read as the reverse complement.
TAATTGTTAATAGTTTCAATTTTTGCTGATTTTTTCCTATCTATAACTTTCATTACAAACCAGAGTCGCTTTTATTTCTTCAATATATCTTTATTTAAATGTGAGAAAGCCTAAAGACAAAACCAGCTTGTGTTCACACCATGCAGATCGCCTTGTTGACATTTAAAAGATATAATTAGATGCCCTTGGTGAAAAGTTCAAATGGTACAGAAAGATGTAAAATAAAAGTATAATACTCACCTTCCCATCCTGCCCCGTTCACCTCTTCACAGGCAGCCACTTTCAGCTGCTAGGTCATCCAAAATAACAGAAATTTTATTCTTTTTAAAGCTCCAGCTTTTAGAAGTCATTGTACAATGGCATGAGAGACAAAGGCTGATGAGAGAAAAGTAGGAAAAAGAAAAAATGTACAGAGACCTGAAAGTACCCTAAGTAGATGCTTATAATACTATACAAAATGGCTTAAATGTTTTCATGTTGCAATTGGCAGGTTGGCATATTCTCCCTCAATTAGGCAATATACTAATATATTTTTTCCAATTTTAGAAGCTGTTCAGACTTTAAAAATGTGGAAGAAAAAAAAAAACCCTTGAAATTCAAGATCCTTGAGTCCTGAAGTTAAGTTTCTATTTTGTCTTAGGGCAATACATAAAAATTTCAGCAGTGATTTATGAATAAAGATGTTGAGGGCAGTGTTGATTACAAAGAGGAGATAACCCAGTTTGCTAAATTGGGTAATTAATGCCAAGTATTTTCATATGAAGAAACAGTATGTGCAGTGTGTTAGATCATAATTATCATCCCAGGTCTCAGAGGCTGAGGAAGGAGAATCGTGAGCTCAAGGCCACCCTGAGCTACCTAGTGACACCTTGTCTGCAACAACAGTAAAAATAACCAGTACAGGGACCATGGAGACGGCTCTGGATAACAGCACTTGTCATGCAAGCATGAGGACCTGACTCACACTGAGTTTGACTCCCCAGCACCCACATAAGCGGCTGGGCGTGGCCATGCATCCCCACAGCACCAGTTCTTTTTTGTTGTTGTTGTTTATTTATTTATTTGAGAGCGACAGACAGAGACAGAAAGAGGCAGAGGGAGAGAATGGGTGCGCCAGGGCTTCCAGCCACTGCAAACGAAGGCGTGTGCCCCCTTGTGCATCTGGCTAACGTGGGTCCTGGGGAATCGAGCCTCGAACCGGGGTCCTTAGGCTTCACAGGCAAGCGCTTAACCACTAAGCCATCTCTCCAGACTGGTCAGACAGTGTGAGCAGCCCTGGGTACAGTGAGAGGCTGTTTCAGGGACGCGAAGTGGAGGAGCAGTGGAAGAGACACCTGATGCTCTCTTCTGGTTTCTGCTTGTGCCCACAGGGTACACACATCTGCACACACACACCACCACACATACTCCACACACAGGCCAGAATGACTCGTATCTAGAAATCGAACTACTAAAATGTTTACGGAGAGCATTAGTGACCTATCTTGTGATATACTTTCCAAACAAAGCAAAAGTAGGTTATGAAATTCTATGTAAATAGAAATCTTAGGCAGGTAGGAAACAAATAAAAAAAGAATAGAATAAATTATGCTGAGTAGTTATTTCTGGCAGGTAAGATGTATTTTCTAGGTACAGAATAGAATCGTGTTGTAAAATGACAAGTTCCGGGGCAGGCGTGGTGACGCACACCTTTAATCCTAGCACTCAGGAGGCAGAGCTAGGAGGATCTCGGTGAGTTCCAGGCCAGCCTTCACTAATTCCAGGTCAGCCTGGGCTAGAGCAAGACCCTACCTCAAAATAAATAAATAAAAAAGATGAATAAAAGTACAGGAAGCCACAGCCTTGGACTGAACACTGACTCCCGAGTGGATGAACCAGGTTAACTCATGCTGAAGTTAAATGCCACAACTTCCAAGCAAGTTGTCTGCGTGGGAACTCAAGAGAGAGAGACCACAGCTGAATGCCATGAGGCGACGTGCTCCCGTCTGCGTAATCCTGTACAGAGCAAGCGCCTTGTGGTGGACACGGCTGCCTTTCGGTCTTTGTTTCCGCTGTCGTGAGCTCTTTCCTGTGCACCTGTGTCACTCTCCTGGTGGCAGAGGCAATTCCTCTTTCCCTAGTCTTGTTCAGAGGTCCCAGAACCATTTTTGCTCAGAGCACCTCTTTTGGGGTTGGGGGTTCCATTCAGTGAGAGAGCCATGGCCTAGTGTGAGTGAACTCCTGCAAAATAAACGCAGACTTACAAAGAGCCACGTTAAATTTTCCTTGTCAAATAAGTCCTTTTATGCAGGCTGGGGAGCTGGCTTAGCGGCAGAAGCACTGGCTGCGTGCTCGTGGATGTGCGTGCACGTGGTGGGACATGGATGTGATGGTCTGCTTATCATCAACCCCGTTGCTGGGAGCTCAAGGCAGGGGGATCCCTAGGCCAAGCTTGGCGGGCTAGACTAGCCATTGGTGATCTCTGGGATCCAGTGAGAGAACTTTCTTAGTAAATAAAGAGGCATTGAGGAAGATGCTTGATGTCAACCTGTGGTTTCCACACACAAGAGCACGTGTGTGCGCCTGCACACATGCACACCTATACATATGCAAACACACACACACATGCATGCACACCTCACACACTCACAGAATTCTTCTTTTATTTTTAAATTAAGTTTATGTTTATTTATTTTGCAAGCATAGGTATCTATTGAGAAGAGAGAGACAGAGCGAGAATGGGTGCACCAGGGCTTCTAGCCACTGAACATGAACTCCAGATGCATGTGCCACTTTGTGCATGGGGATTGACGTGGGTACTAGTGAATCAAACCTGGGTCGTTAGGCTTTTCAGGTCTGTGCCTTAACCACTGAGCCGTCTCTCTGGCCCCCAGCTTTTCTTTTATCCTTATTTAATATTAACATTTCATTAAGCCCATGTTTAAGAGTTCCATCAGAACATGTCACTGGAGAGCCAACAGGTCTCCTGCAATCGTGGCAGTAGACTGGCCAGCCATGCCAGTCAGGCCCAAGAAAGCTCTTGGGAGACTTGTTGCTGCTGCTCAGCTGGTCTCGAGGAGAGGAACAGGTTTGCCAGCTTCAAGTAGTTAAAATGACAGCATCAAAATTCAGGGCAGATGCTAATACATCAAGCTGTTTTTCTGAAATCCTGAATCTCTAATTCAAATCTTAAGCAGCAATAAAAGCCGGCGTGCACCCCGTACATCACCCACCTCTCTTCAGAATTCAATCACCACCGGCCGTCCCTGGGGATGAAGAGTGAAATAAAACAGCACATTTCCTTGAGTTTGAAGAGATTCAGTGGAGAGGAAGAGAACATCACTTACTTGCGTATGCATAGACTATGAATAGGCAGGAGATGAGGGGGCTCAAAAGCTTCATTCTCTGATGAGGAAGAAAGCCTTCTGTTTAGCTGGGGGAAAGAGCTGCATCCCATCAGATGACTTCTCAAAAGGGCTTTGAAAGTACAGAGCCAGCACACAGCAAAGTTCACCACAGGTACACCAGCAATCATAAACATAGCGTACCCCTCCCCAGCTGACGTTTTCTGTGTCAACAAGGGGGAAAAGCCACCATCCCCGATTATCTTCATTGGCTAGGAAAAGGAAGGCAGGCGGGGGCCTCTGGTCTTCTGTGGTTTCCTTGGGGTCAGTGTGGTTCCTCCAATGAGCAAAGCAGAGAAGGGGCAGCTGAATAGCTGAAGGATTTCTACCAAACTGCCTTGTTTTTCTTATTTAAGATCTGATTTCTGGGAAGGATTCATGTTTATGTTAAGGTCTATTTTCAGAAATGGGCCCATTTGTAAATGGTCGGCTGTGTTGAAAAGTGATATATAGGACTCTCCCAAGTACAAGGAAACGATGCAGTGGTAGAGAAGTGAGTTAATTTAGAAAACGATGGCAACAAATATTTCTTGGGTTGTTTTGAAATTGAAGATTCAAACGCTTCAATGTTGATAGCTCAGTGGCTGAGTAAACATTCAGTTATTTTCAAAAACTTACAATTTATTACTTAAAAATTACCTTCGTTGAGCCTAGCATTCAAATAAATCTCTTGGTTTTAAAAATGAATTTCCAAATTTCTGGGTACATTCATGACACACAGGGACACGTTGGTTAGTGACTCTGTTCTATGTTTGGGTCTTTATGGAATGAACCAGAAATGTCAATGATTTCCTCACAGAGGCTCATTAGGTATTCTCAAAGTGGTGATACTTCTGAGAGTTTTGGATTTGTCATAACAGCTATGGGATTCCAATTTTATTATTACTATTTTAACCAACTGCATGAGCATCTTACACTATGCCCTTGACTTTCATAGTCTACCTAATTTCTTGAACATCCCTGAATGGTTTTCAGTATCAGTCAGCGTGTGTAAACAGGCGCACTGAGGCCCAGCATGGTTAAGCAACTGACCTCAAGTCACTGACAACAGAAAGCATGAATATCCAGAGAATCGGGATCCTTTCTCTGTCTTTTATTTACTTATTTATTTATTTAAGAGTGATAGACAGAGAGAGAAAGAGGCAGATAGAGAGACAGACAGAGATTGGGCACGCCAGGGCCTCCAGCCATTGCAAATGAACTCCAGACGTTTGCACCCCCTTGTGCATCTGGCTAATGTTGGTCCTGGGGAATCGAGCCTCGAACCGGGGTCCTTAGGCTTCACAGGCAAGTACTTAACTGCTAAACCATATCTCCAGCCCTTTCTCTGTCTTTTAAACTAGGTTTGATGGGCTCAAAATCAGAGAGATGGAGAAAGAGAACTCCTTCTTGGCTAGTTTAGAACCCAGGACCATGGGACACAGTGATGGGGGGGGGGGAGGCTGCTTTTGCTTTGACAAGGACACTTGGGGACCAAGGAAGCGTGGGTTACCTTATGATGCTCACTTGGTGTCCTTGAGCTCATGTCTGTCCCACTGATACATGGGGGGGATGTGCGCAGGACGGAAGAGCTTGTGTTCTGGAAAACCTGGTGATGGAGCTGACTTCAGGGTTCCCTTTCTATTTGAACTTTACAACTCCTTTCTAGTCATTTCTGATTCTCAAAGTCTTTTCCCACTTGGCTAATAAATCTTCACATTCATCTGCGTTACATCTTATTGACCATCCTCCCTCCATCCCTACCTCCCTCCTTCCTTCCACGTTTATTTTCTGATGTCTTACTGCCTTCATTACCTCATTCCTGACCATTCTAGTACCTCCTAGCTGATTTCTCATTTTTGGGACTGTTTCCACACTCAAATGCAGTCTAATCCATAATACCATGTAGTTAATCTTCCTGAGTCGCTTTGACTGTGTAAACACTCCGACCCCAGGACGTTGGTAATGGCTCCGGCCCATTGGACAAAGCAAAAGCTTTCAGCACTGCACGCCGGGGCGCTGACCTTTGCTCACAACTAGCTTGCTTTGGCTCTGGAAAGACCCTTTGCTAGGAGTGCCTGCCCATTTTCATCTCCTAATTTTTGTTCATATTCTTTCATGCAGCAGAAGGAACATCTCTGCTCCTGTCTGTCATACAAGCCATGCACATTGTCAAAGCCAAGCTGGTATGAACATTGACTGTCAAGATGCCCCGTGGTGCTCAGGAGCTCAGTGATCCAGCTCAAGGTCCTACTTCTCATCTCCGACCCAGCCACAGTGAAGAAACCCTGCCCTGGCATCAAGAGGAACCTGAAGACCAGGCATGAAGGTGATAATGGTCTGGAAGTGCTGGTGGGGGGGGGGGAGAGAGACCACATGGTTCAGTGGTTGAGGGTGGAATGCTTCTGTGCGATTAGTGATACAACGAGGCTGAAGAAACTCCAAAATAGGTATGACGTCGTGAAAAATAAAGGTAGTCTCAGGAAAGAGGGGGAGGGACAGGTCTGGGCCTAACAGGGACTGCCCACATTTTAACACACTGTTCTAGGTGACATTGAAGCAGTTGTGACGTGGTCGCCATGGTAGATGTGGGGATATTATCCATCTCTTTGAGGGTATAAAGTGACTTTTGCAGGAATAGGGTGGTTTGGAGTCTAAAACAGTATAAAATTCCCTTTAAAAAATGGTAGGCTTTAAGCAGGAAACACTACTCTCATAATTGTATAATAACCATTTCTACTTGAGTTATTAGTCCATCCATTTTGAGGGACCTGACCACTTTTAGTCCACGCCACCTTTCAAAAAAACTTTCAGTGAGGGACTTTGATCAAGTCCCATAGAGTCCCCCCCTTATCATTAGTAGCATTTTATAACATGCACATATCATATGCCATGTGTTAGCCACAGTCTGTCTCCGGGATTACAAATCCTGGAGTCTTGCTTTGTAATTTTGAACTTTCTGGAGCACATGCAGTATCAAGGGACATGGTGTTCATGACCAAACAATATATGGGAAGAAACTCATGGTAATGGCATTTGGCTGGAGTTGAAAGCTGAGCTTTTAAGTCCCTGAAGATCTGAAGGAACCTCAGTTTTTGTTCTCTCCAAAGGTCTTTCACAGTTAACTGCATAATGTCCAATTACGTGTCCTAGAAGAATTAAGGGTTGAGAAAACCCAGCTTCCATTGGAATCTTTGATTCTGCTTTCCCCAAACTAGTTCTTACACAAGTAAACTCTCTTCCCTCTGGGGTTTAGCTGATTGTCATAACTTTTGAATTCGCCTTGCAAAGCCACAGGCTTATTGCAGCAAAACTCTGCAGTTTCAAATGGTGAAAAAGTCTAGTGTGAGAGCTGACTTTGCTATTACTCAACCAGGTTAGCAATAAGACTTACAAATCTCTTTTCTTCTTTCTCTTCGTGTCTTAAACAAATAGAGGTTTTGATATTTATGCTCTAAGCTTGGAGAATATTAAACACATCACTTTTTTTAAATAAAAAAGTGTGTGTGTATGGGGGGGTCAGAAATCATGAAAATATTTTGATCTTAAAGTGGAAGAAAACTACAATTACCATTTGACCAGGTGAGTGGGGGCAACAGGGAAGCTCTGTTCAGTCTAACATCCCTCTGCGGTCGGGGCAGCTGCGGGCTTCAGCGTGAGCCCCGGCTCCAAAACAAATTGCCGGGGCTGCAGGTGTTGTGCGTATATGGGAAGGTGTAAGTCATATGTCATCCACCTGGTTTTGCAAAAAATACTCGGGCTGTGGGAGTTCATAAACACGGTTCTCCATAATTCAATGAAAACATTAGATAAATACAACTTTTCTTGGTCCAAAGCAAATTAGGTCCATTCCCCTTTCTTGGAGGAATTGAATTAGGCCAAGGACACCCCCCCCGTTTTTTTTTTTTTTTTTTGGTCTTTCAAGGAAGGGTTTTGCTTTAGCCCGGCTGACCTGGAATTCACAGTGCAATCGCAGGGTGGCCTTGAACTCATGGCAATCCTCCTCCTACCTTTGCCTCCCAAGTGTTGGGATTAAAGACATGTTTGAATAGGCGTTTGGTAACTAAGCCACTGATGTACATCCCTGTCTCCCGGCCTCGGCACTGCTCATGGTGCTCAGTGTCGTCCTGAGGTTGTTTGCTGAGAGGGGACTGCTGTGTGCACCTTAGGGTGCTCAGCAAATCCAGCTTTTCTCATTAGAAGCTGATATACCCGTTGTCATGTTTAAAAATGTCCCAGGGGGACGAGGGAAGACACCTCTTTAGTTGCAAACTATTGTTCTATATCTACTTTACAGTAAGATATTAGCTTATTACTGCGGGTTTAGGAGCCTTGGCACCCAGTGAGCATCCTAGCATGTTAGTGGAGATCCAGATTATTGGGAAGGAAATGATTTATTCTTTTTTTTTTTTTTTGCAAGTAGAGGTGTGTGGTGTACATGCGTATGTATATATGCATGTTCAGATGTGTGTGGGTGTCCGTGTGTGTGTGTGTGTGTGCGCATGTGCAGGTTAGAGGTTAATCTTAAGTGTCTTCCTCTATAAGTTTCCAGTTTATTTACTGTATTAGTCAGGGTTCTCTAGAGGAACAGAACTGCTAGGATGAATTATATTAAAAAAGGGAATTTATTGGATTATTTTACAGTAGTCCAATAGCAGTTGCAGGCCCAAGAATCAAGGAACATGTAGCTGCTCAGTCCACGTGGCCAGATGCCTCAGCAGTCCCAATCCATCACTGAAGGCCTGGCGGCTTCCTGAGGAGCCGCTGGGTTTCAATCCTCATGGGTCTTCAGTTGACGCTGGTCTTCAGTCCATGCTGGAAGGCCACAAGCAGTTCCAGCAGCCAAGTGGAAGGAAGGAAGAAAGAAGGGAAGGAAGAAAGAAGGAAGGAAGGAAGGAAGGAAGAAAGGAAGGAAGCAAGGGGCTCTTTTCACCCAGGGCTTCCTAATATGTAGTCCCCCTCGGAGAGGGGCCACCCACTGTGGGGGAAGGACTTCCTCCTTCAGTGAATCCTTCCTGGAAGCAACCTGAAGGATCCACCCAAAAGGGATTTCTGTGGATTACTAAACTAAAGATCAAGTTGACAACACCTTAACCATCACATTTACTAAGGCAGAGACTCTCAGATGGACACAGGGCTAGCCAGCTTGCCTTGGGGAACCTCTGTTTTTGCCTCCCAAGTGCTAGGATTACCGGTGGGCTGCCAAATTTACATGGCCTTTGTGTGGTTATTCAGAAGCCAAACTGTATTCCTCATGCTTAGTGCATGTCAAGTGCTTTAATCCACTGAGACATCTTCCCAGTCCCCAAACGGAACTCTTGTTCCAATGGGAGCAGGTGCTACGCACGCCTTTGATCCCAGCACTTGGGAGGCAGAGGTAGGATGATCACCATGAGCTCAAGGCCACCCTGAAACTAAGTGAATTCTAGGTCAGCCTGAGCTAGAGTGAGACCCTACCTCAAAAAAACCAATGAAATGAAATAAAATAAAATAAAAATAATTGTGACTTGTAGAATGGCCTCAGAAACCAGAATTACATCTGGGGCTATGGGTGGTTTCCATGTGACATGTACCCCACGGCCTCATATATTTGTAACTAAGCCTCATATTAGATCCCTGGATGGTAGAGTCTTTGGGAGGCAGAGCCTTGCTGGGGGAGGTATGTTGCTGGGGACAGGCTTAGGGATGTGACCCTTTGCCAGAGCTCAGCTCCTTCTTGCTGCTTCTTCCCAGCTGCTGTGACAAGATGTGATGCCCAGCCTCGGTTCTGTCATGTTTTCCTGCCACGATGAAAATTTCCCTCAAGACTGTCAGTGGAAATGAACCCTTTCCTCCTGTGAGCTGCTTCTGGTTGGGTATTTGCCCCGGCCGTGTGAAGGCAACTGCAACGGGGCTGAGTTGAAGGCATTCAGTCCCTGTAAAACTGTAGAGGACTTTTCACTTCAGATGTAAACATCGGCTTAGGTTACTTTTGTCACTTCTGTGACAATGTACCTGACAGAAACACTCCCTCAGAAAGACTTGTTTTGGCTCAGGTTTAACCTGGATGCAACCAGCTATTGGAAGAGAAAGATGGCAATTGGTAGCTGTGTCCATGGTTGAAGCTTGCCCCACCTCAGACCAGAGGGAACTATGGCTGAAAACTAGGCTAACTATTACCTATAATCTCCCCGATCCCCAGCCACTCACTTCCGTCAATGAAGTCCCTAGTAAAGATTCCATAACCTCCCAACCTCCCCAAAACGTGCCACCAGTTGGTGACCAAACATATGAGTCTACGGGGGACCTTTCACATCTAAACCATAGCAATACCTAACAACACACGCACAACAACAACAAAAAAAACCCCCAAAACCTGAACACCCTGTATGCTGGGAAATCAAGGATGGCAAAGTGGTATCACCACTTCCCTTTCCTCTTTCCGTGGCAGACATCACTAATCAATCACCTTGCTCCTCGACACAGTCAAATGTCAAGCCTCAGAATCTCTCAGAACACAAGGATCAGGTCATAGAGTCTTGTATCTTGGAGTCAGAAGTCGAGTTGAAACTTCCGTGCCACCCTTGCTTTTAAATTGTTGCCAGTCATGTCCAGAACAATGGCATGGTAGCCAGTGATGAGACTGCAGCAAATGCAGCCTCCAAAGAAAGCACAGTTGAGAGAGAAAAGCATTACTAAAACCAAAGAATGTGTCTGTGGGAAAACTTCACGTTTTCATAAAACGTGAATTATTGATCTGTGCTGTGATACCCATGGCATGAAGAGTTCTTCCCCCCACATCAGATGCTGGTTTGGCTGCGGATTCTGCGGGTTGTGAGGGCTTGTGAGGGATGCGGCTGTGCTTGGGAGGACAGGTGGTGTACGCAGCCCTGACAACCAAAGGGGAGTGGGAGGACACTTTGGAAAACAGAGTTGGGTTTTGCTGTTCCCGTCAGTGCAGAGAAAAGAGACTGTGCGCATCTGTAGAGGACGAGGGCTGCTGAAAGAAGGGACCTCGTCCCGGCTATGTTTGCTAGGAAAGCGCCTCCCAGGGGGGTTGGTGGCCACAAGCCTTTGGGGAGTCAGGAATGCAGTCTCCTTTCTTTTCAAGAGGGATCCAGAAAGCTTAACAAACTCTGTCAGCGGAGAGAAGGAAGAGCAGAGGTGTCAGGTTTATTTGGGAACCTAGCTACTGCATTAGCATTCTGGGGGTGGGATCTGCAATCTGTTGTTGACCTTGATTTAAACACCTCCTCCCAACACTGGTGATTTTGATGCATGCTGAAGTTTGCAAACACCGATCTAAGGCATGTGTGTTCAGTTTTCATCCACACACTGCTTCCTTCCCAACAGTTAACATGAAGTCAATGAGGCAGGGGGAATCCCAATTTCTGCCTTTGTTATTGGTTTGTGGGCATGATCCACCAGGATATAAGGTTGAGTGAAAGATGTCAGTTTCTTTTTTTAAAACTTTATTTTTATTTATTTGAGAGAGAGAGAGAGAGAGAGAGAGAGAGAGAAAGAGAGAGATTGGGCATGCCAGGGCCTCCAGCCACTACAAACTCCAGACACATGTGCCCCTTTGTGCATCTGGCTTATGTGGGTCCTGGGGAATTGAACCGAGATCCTTTGGCTTTGCAGGCAAATGCCTTACCACTAAGCCATCCCTCCAGCCCCATGAGATGTCAGTTTTTTGAAGGAAAAAAAAAATCCAAACTTCTCTCTCTCTTTTTTAAATAATCTACTTATTTGCAAGGAGAGAGGGGAGAGAATGAGAATGAGCATGTCAGGGCCTCTAGCTGCGGCACACGAACTCCAGATGCATGCGCCACTTTGTGCATCTGGCTTTCCGTGGGTACTGAGGGAATTGAACCCTGGTCCTTAGGCTTTGCAGGCAAGTGCCTTAAATGCTAAGCCATCTTTCCAGCCCCCACACTTCTCTTTAACCTGGGTACTTTGGCCTGCAGAATTAGCCTTTCCTAGGGTTGGGGTGGAGGCTCTGGGGAAACAACAGAGCGGTTTCCTCAGAGCAGAGGAAGCACTTTGGGAGGAACCATGAGGCAGAGACGGGCTCCGGCTTGGAGAGGGCCAAGCGGAGGACAAGTGGGGGCAGGCAGCAGAAGCCTCTTGGCCATCAGAGGGTCATGTGCTGCCCACTCAGCAGGACACCGGCGAGCTGGGGATAGGGCCATCTCTACAACCCGTTCCCCACCCTTCCCATTCCACCTGACTTCCAGCTGTCGCAAGACAGGTGTGAGCAGGAAAATAGTTGCAAAGAGCTTGGGAGGTCGGGTAGGGGGTAGTCTACAGGCATAACTGGCTTTTTAATAGCAACGAACAGTGTCACCCATGAGGGGCGTTGATATGAGGTTATCTTGGACACCAACAGCCTTGGCTCACTTTGTTCAGTGGCTGGGTTCAGAGCAGTGTTTGACGATCTCTGAGGAGGCAGGCTGCTGTTACTGAGGCTGTTGGAGGAGAAAAGACCAGGTCTTTGAAGTTGGCTTCCAGCAGCTGAGACCCTTTGGGATCAAGCCTTTTGAGGGGCTCAGCAGCTGTTCAGACACGCCAGCTACCAAGAGTGGTAAGTGATTGTTGGTTGAGAGTCAGCCTGCAGGGTGTGCTGTCCTTAAAGGCCTCAGAGGACAGTGGTGTTGGGGAGTCAAGATGGGCGCAAGAACCCTGGGGATCACGAGAGCAGAAGGGAAGAGTGAGCCCGAGAGTGACGTGGGGCGTGCAGTGAGCACCTTGGTTGTGGACCCTCCTCCTCCTCAGCCCTCACAAACCACACTGCTGGTGGGAGGAGAGAGGCAACCCTGATGTCGTTGTGGTTTCTGAGTCAGCCTGGGCCCATTGCCGCCAGGAAACCAGACTCCATGAAATGTTAATTATCTGTTAGAAAAAAAAAAAAAAACAGTTTATTTTACACAATTTCAAAAACAAAAAAAAAAAATCCAATTCCTGGGAAGGCTCTGTTACTTGACTCACTCAACTGACATTTATTTATGCCCCATAAAGGTATGCAGAAAACCACACAGTGGTCTTTCTGAAGGTGGCAACATATGTTCTCTGCTCTTAGCTGTAACACCTACAGGCACACAGCGATTGAGTTATAGTCAGAAATGTGCCGTTCATGACATTTTCTCCCACTGACTCTGCGTGGCCTATGCACTTCTGGAGAACAGGGCTGCTCTTTGGCACAGACACGTCCTGTCCCCTTCTGCTAACGGCACGTCGTTCTTGTTCCCTCGGTTCTTTTATCAGCTCAGCTTCCCTTGTTTCTTCAGTCATGACTTGTTCTCTTATTCAAGTCTGTATTTTCTGTAATTTCCTTGTCCCGGTCCCATTCACTTCCTGGTAGTATTGTTTGAAGTCTCCAAACCCTGATGTGTAATCCAACTGTTTCCCTAATATGTGGGAAGCAGTGGATTGCCAGCTCAGCTCATGTTACAAACAAGTCTTGCAATGGTTTTCCATTTTCTTCAGTTCATTTTCCATGAAAAAATTCCTGGTAAGAGCCTAGCCTGGCCTGGCATTCTAGGATGTGGCATACCCCTGGTATCCTAAGAAAGCGTTCCTAGGATTAGAATTGGCTTGGGGTACCATGTTCATTTCACCAAGCTAACCCTAAACATTTGGAAAAGGGGTTCCAACAGAAGTTTTGTTGGTTTCTTTGACTTTCTTGCATCAGATTTTTTTCCACTTTTTTAAAGTTCTTGAGTCTACTCACCTCTTTCACCATTTCAAAAGGTAAATCAGATCTTAGCTCAGTATAAAACAGGCCACCTGACCAAGGTTCCTCAGATCTCCTCTACCTCAGAATTTCTCCATGCAGTTTGGGTCTCTTGGGATTTGCCTAAATCTAGAGCCACCGTGGTTTTCCTTTGCGAAGACAATCGCACACTGCACTGGCAATGAACACCACACCTCCCTTCCTCCAACTTCCAGCTTCTCCTCTTTTTGTAGACAAAGGGATAATCTGTAAAGAGTGGCACGAGCCACGTCTATGTTTTCATGAACAAGATGCATCCCCCCTTTGACCCTCCCAAGGCTGTCCTTCAGCATTCTTTTATTTTCATTTATTTATTTGAGAGAGAGGGAGGGAAGAATAGAGAGAGAAAGAGAGAGAGAGAGCGACAGAGAGAGAGCGAGCATGCCAGGGCATCTAGCCATGGCAAACAAACTCCAGACACATTCATCACCTTGTGCATCAGGTTTACACGGGTCCTGTGGAATCGAACCTGGGTCCTTTGGCTTTGCAGGCAAGTGTCTTTATCACTAAGCCATCTCTCCTATGATCCTTGCTTCATTCTTTGCCTTTCCTTGCAAACATTTTGGTTTGGGGGAAGTCACCTTGGGAAAATGTCCTTGATCTCCTGATCTCTGTTCCCTTTTCAAACATGCTAAGTATAACCCAGATGCAGACTCCTCCACTGACGTGCAGAGCTGAGGATGTGGATTATCACAAAGCAGGTAGCAATGGGGTGTGGGGGGACAAAGCAGAGCTGGGGAAGGCCGGGGGCAAGAGTTACAGCACTCACAAGTCTCAGGAAACGAGCTCATGGAGATGGTGGGCACTGGGGAGTGTCAGTGTCAGAACAGGAGAGCTTGGGTAGAAACACCATGGTGCTCGGCTGTGGAGACACATGTGGCTGATCGGGTGCGGTGACTGGAGAAGATTGTCATCATCTGCAGACATGAGGACCATGGTATGTGGGGGGCTCAGGTCACATGGGGCTAATGGTGAGGAGAAGACGGGACATGCTGAATTGCTGGGACATTTGGCTGACAGGAGACAATGGGTGGAAGCGTGGATTTTGTGCCCGTGAAAGATGGGAGCCTTGAAGGCGCAGGCTTTCCCCTCAGCCGCGTGGGAGGAGGTCTTTGCTGTGTCAGAGCTTTGTGACAAGGAGGGACATCAGCAGAAGACCGCTGACAGTGGAGCTTTTCAGAGTCGTGCTATACTTCAAGGGCGGATGGAAAGTGCCTTGAGGGAGGTGAAGAGAGAGAAGAAGCAAGAGCTCTGGACGCCAGCAGAAAGCTCAGCCGGCAAGATGAACCATGTAGAAAGCTCCAGAATCACGCAGCAGTTCTGAGGGGCTGCCCCGCAGCTTGCCCTGAGGTGCTCTCGGCTGGCTTTCACTGTAACGAGCGCAGAGACAACTTCGCAGAGAAGAGGGGGTTCTGCACATGCCTCTTTGGAGGTCCAGTTGGCCTTACTGCATTTGGGTCTGTGGCAAGGCAGCATAGGGAGGAAGAAGTTGGTGGCAGGCCTAAGTTAAACCCTTGCCTCCTGGCTGGGACACTGAAATAGAGACAGAGGATTAGTTGGTGTCCCACTATCTGGCTCAAGATCATACCCCAGTGGCCTGAAGACCTCCAATGAGGTTTCATCTCTCAAAAGTTCACGTCTTTCTTAGGAGTGTCACTCTGGGGGTGCAGGATTTCCCACATGGGTGACACCCAGACCCAAGGTTGTTCATCCCTCTATTCTACGCAAGGTGGATAGACACCGTCTAGCCTGGTGTAGAGTAGCACATTTTGTTCCCGCCTTCAGGAAGCCTACACTCTAATGACAGTGACAGAAAACTAACAATGGACTTTGGTTCAGTTTCCTAAGTGTTACCACAAAGAACAAGCAGGCTGTTGCCTCTGCGTCCAGGACAGAGTGGATGCATTAGGGGCCCCACTGTCCCCTCTCCTCCTGTGGGGGCCGCCCGGATCTGTGATGGCTTAGGTCCTCACAAACAGTTGGCTTGGAGCAAGTTAGTCATCTGCTCTCTGCTGACCTGTATACTTCCTCATCAGTGGTGAGAAATGGCCGTGAGCAGAGTCACGACAGCTGTGCCGTAAATTCATGGTAAGGACACACACGAGCATATGTGACACCAGGGCGGTGACTGACCGGGAAGAATCTCTGCATTAACAACGATGAGACATCTATGGTACTCAGTGTAGCCTTGTGAGACAGATAGTTTTCATCCACATTTGTGTGTGTGTGCACGTGCGCATATGTGTTTTTGTGTGCGTAGGCAGGCGCACGTGGAGGTCAGAAGTTAATGTCTCATGCTTTCCTCTATTGCTCTCCATCTTATTGTTGTTTCCTCCCCTCCCCCTTCACCGTATTTTTTTTCACATGGCCCTTAGTAATTTATTCTTTTAAAAATTTTATTACATGTATTATAACAGATTATACAATTTTTTTGATGTAGGGTCTCACTCTAGCCCAGGCTACCTGGAATTCACTATGTACTCTCAGGCTGGCCTCGAACTCATGGCGATCCTCCTACCTCTGCCTCCCAAGTGCTGGGCAGGTTATACGTTTTTACCCCCTGTTCCAACCCCTATTATACTGGGGGCCCTCCTCTGTGGGATTATGGCAATCACCGCGGGGTCATAAAGGCCTCAAGTCAGTCCCTTTGGGGCAGTGGGGGTCCTTGCCTCAGGGTATTTGTACCCACTCTGTGGCTTTTACAATCTTTCAGCCACCCCCTCTTCTGCAAAGTTCCCTGAGCCATAGCAGGCCTGTTGGCAGTCTGATTAGTGTTGAGTTCTCTGTAGCCTCTGGATTTCTTCTCTCATAGGTTTTGATTACTCTTTGTGTCTGTCACCATCACCCTGGGGCTGGTTGTCAGGTTCGCTGTAAGAGCAGTATTCATGACATCACTTCCTCTGCAATTTCTCCTGGGACCTGGCAGATGTGGTACAGGTGGCAATCCTCATGGTGGGCAGTTAGTTATCTTCTTGTCTTAGTGATGCATGTAGGCTCTCCTCTGTTTTCTCTGCCATTCAGCCAAGCATATTCTCCAACCAAGAATGAGAGGACTTTGGGCTAAAGGGGGAATACAAAGTTGTTTATGAGATTTCTGCTATGCCAGCCCACTCTTTTCTGAGCAAGGGGTTCTGACCTGGTTTTCAGACGTGAGCTCCCTTCGCACTGGGTGGGCCTCGTGTTCTATCAGAGAGCAGTTGGTAAGCTGCATGCCACTATTGCACAAGTGTGTATTTCTTGCCTGGCTGGTTAATTTTGTAGTCTGCAGGACCCCTTCACCTTATTTTTTTTAAATTTATTTATTTGAGAGTGACAGACAGAGAGAAAGAGGCAGATAGAGAGAGAGAGAGAGAGAGAGAGAGAATGGGCATGCCAGGGCCTCCAGCCACTGCAACCGAACTCCAGATGCATGTGCCCCCTTGTGCATCTGGCTAACGTGGGTCCTGGGGAATTGAGCCTCGAACCTGGGTCCTTAGGCTTCACAGGCAAGCGTTTAACTGCTAAACCATTTCTCCAGCCCCACTTCACCTTATTTTTTGAGACAGGGTCTCTCACTAAACTTGGAACTCACCAATGTGGCTAGGCCAGGCTAGCCCCCCAGCCAGCCCCGGGGATCCACGTGTTTCCTCTTCCCCAGCACTTGGATTGCAGGCATCACTACACCTGCCATCTCACATGGGTGCTGGGGACCCAGACTCCGATGCCTGCGTGTCAGGCTCTTTGCCAACTGGTTGTCTCTTAAGGACACGTTAGCACAGCGCTGTTCACCTTGCTTCTCCCCCGAGCCTCCTCCTGAGTGCGGGCTGCCTGAGGAATTTCCAGCTCATCCTGTCAGATGTCGCCGTCCCTGCCTCTCCAGGCAGAGCTGTCGAGGGGAAAAGAGCATGCCAGAAACTCATGGTTTCCTTTTGGATGTTGCCATTAGCTTGGTGTATAATTTTGGGGAAATAAGGGTGGGTGGCCTCAATTTTGTTCACTTCTCAAGTGGGGATAATGCACTGTTGGAAAGGTTATCAGGAGATCATCTCTGAAAATACACGGGAGGCCTGCAGCAGATAAGGATCTCTTTTTCTTCATGCAGAAGAATGAAAGTAACTCTATGCTTCACCCTGTATAAAAAAACTATTTAGAATGGATCAAAGACCCGAGTGTGAGACCTGAAACTGCTACAAGAAAGCACGGGGGACACTAAAAGCTGTAGGTATAAGTGACGACCTTCTGAAAAGAACTCCAAGAGCAAAGGAAATCTCAACAACTGATTGATGGGATTTGCATGAAATTAAAAAGCTTCTGCATGGGCTGGGGAGATGGCTTAGCAGTTAAGGCATTTGCCTACAACGCCAAAGGATCCCAGTTCAATTCTTCAGGACCCATGTAAGCCAGATGCATAAGGGGGTGCATATGTCTGGAGTTTGTTTGCAGTGGCTGGAGGCCCTGGTGTACCCATTCTCTCCCTCCCTCTCTGTCTGCCTTTTTCTCTCTTAAATAAATAAATAAATAAAAAGCTTCTGCCCAGCAGGCTGAAGAGACACCTAAAAGAACAGGGGAAATCTTTGTAGCAATATATCTAACTGGGTATTCATATCTAGAATCTACACAGATCTCCAAAGATTAAACACCAGAAAACCAAAACCATCCAATCAATGAATGGGAAAATGAATTTAACAGACAGTTCTCAAAAGAAGAAACATAAGTGACTGACAATTGTCTGGGAAAAAAAAGTGTTCATTATCCTTGTTCAATATCATATGCATTAAAACTGTTGTGGGCTGGAGAGATGGCTTAGTGGTTAAGGCTAAGCCAAAGGATGCAGGTTTGATTCCCCAGTACCCAAATGCACAAGGCAACGCATGCATCTGGAGTTTGCTTGCAATGGCTAGAGCCCTGGTGTGCCCATTTGCTCTCTCTCTCTCTCTGCTTCTTTCTCTCTCTCTAATATAAATAAATAAATGAAATATTAAAAATGAAATAAAAAACTGTGTTGTGCTGGGGAAATGAATCAATGGTTAAAGATGCTTGCTTGTAAAGCCTGCTGATTGATGTTCAGTTCCTCAGTAGCCACATAAAGCCAGATGCACAAAGTAGTCCATGCCTCTAGAGTTCATTTGCAGTGACAAGAGGCCCTGGTATGTCCATACACACACTGTCTGTCTGTTTCCCTCTCTCTCTTAAATAAATAAATATACAAGAACTGGATTGAGGATCTATCATTAAGAAAACAACTAAGGGCTGGAGAGATGGCTTAGGGGTTAAGTCGCTTGCCTGCGAAGCCTAAGGACCCATGTTTGATCTCTCTCCAGATCCCATGTAAGCCAGACACACAAAGGTGAGGCAAGTGCAAGGTCGCACATGCCCACTAGGTGGCAATAGCACCTGCAATTCAATTGCAGTGGCTGAGGCCCTGACGTGCCAATTCTCTCTCTCTCACTCACTCTTGTGCTCTCTCTCTAAAAATAGAAAACAACTGAGTGTGGCGACACACTCATGTCATCCCAGCACGTGAGAGGCAGTAGGATTGCCACAGGTTTGAGGATAGCCTGGATCACGTAGAGAAAACCAGGCTAATGAAGCTACATAATGAGGTACTGTCAAAAAATCTCAAACCAATCCAAAATGACAAACCAAAAAGTAAATGACACCAAATGCTGGTGAGAATGTGGGGAAAGAGGAACCTTCATATGGCTGATGGGAATGTAAAATGGCACAATGGCTGTGGAATTGCAACAAGGAGGGGCCAAGGGGAGGGGGTAGGTCACGTATGAGCCTAATAATGGTACCAAACTGACTGTATTTGCTGAATACAAAACTAACTAATAAAGAAAAAAAAAGTGAAAAAAAAAAGAAAAAAATTCCAAGAACTGCATTATTATGTGATCTAACCAGTGCACTCCTGGCCAGATGCCCAAAGGAATGTGAGTCAGCAAATCCCAGAGATATTTGCAGACCCATGCTGACGGCTCGCCATTCACAGAACAGTCTAGATGCATGATAAGAAGATGGGACACTTAGACACCATGGGATCTCATGCATCTGCCAAGAAGGCAGTTATGTTGCATGTAGGAGAATGGATGCAACCTGAGATCATCATGTGAAATGGGACAATTCAGGCTCCAATAGGCAGATATGACGTGCATTTTCTCATGTGCAGACTCTAGATTCAGCAGTACACGCATACTTACATTACGGCATGAAAAGTAGAAGGCAGATCATGGGCAGAGGGAATGGTCTCAAGGGAGGGAGAGAAGAGAGTGGGGCAACAAAGGGAGAGTGATAAACTATTTCCCTCATATGTGGAATATATATTTAACTCTCTCCTTTCCCCGTTTCTTTCTCTCTTCTTTTTCCTTCTCGCTCTGTATATGACATGAAAACAGAAGAGGAGACTATTACTTGGGGGGGGGGAAGGGGCCCCTCAAGAGGAGGGACAAGGAAAGGTAGTTGAGGAAGCAGGGGTAATCCTGAAAATGTCAAATTGAAGCACATTATCTTGGGTGCTAAGATAATTTAAAAAGAATTTATTTCTCTTAAACGACCACATGTCTCTGCTGACTGCTGTATCATTGCGACCCGTGTTGTCATTGCTTGTTTCCTGCCATGTGTACTCCCCGTTAGTGCTCGTATTTTTACAGGGCTGATTTTCCCTTTTTATACCCTCATCCTGGTTACTTTCTGCTCACTTTCACATTGTGATTTTTTTTTTTTATTAGCAGTGGAGGAGATCAGCCACTCCACTGAGGATGAAATATTTTCTTCCTAAAGTCAACATAATGAGAAATACCCTGGTGATATAAATCTTTATTACATAACTCTCTATTGTGGTGGAACTTACTCATATGCCCAACCCCAAGCTTAATAGGCTACAGTTTTCATGATCCGGAGAGGGGCCTGGGGACGACAAGATGATCAGCAGAGGACAAGATCTGTGACTTGAGGGGCTAAGGCAGGCTTTGTTTCTCTGTAATATAATCACCTACGTTTGGGGTGGTGAGGGAAATATTTGTTCTTTTGTTCATGAGCAATGTAAATAGTGGGCTAGGGGGAGAAGTATTTGAATTTATTAGGGAGTTAAAAGAGCTTTTTACACATTCTCTGATATCAGGAGTAGACTTGATAGAGAAATGGACATCCTGATTGCAAATTTTGGAGACAGGCTGCCAGGGTTTCATCCTTATTTTTCCTCAGTCCCTGATAAGTATGATTTGGTGGTATAGACAAAGCATCTGATTTCTCTTTCATATGAATTAGTTGAGGAGAGAGAGAAAGAGAGAGAGAGAGAGAGAATGCCTTGATTATTCCTAAGTGGTCACACTGGCTATGACCGAGAGACCAAGGGGCTGCCAGATTTTGAGATGACTGAATACTCATCTCCAATTAAATCCAAAGACAAGGAAATAGTTCCTTGTGATTCTAAGGGGAAAGTGATTGCTAGCTACACTCAGTGGCTAGTGGATGCACTAGGTCAGTATTACGCAATGCTGTCTGGATCTGGGCCTAGGAATTCTCAAATGGTAGAGAAGTTGTGCCCATGAAAGTACCTATAGAAGCCTGAAGGAGGCAAGCCAGAGCATCCCTCTTTTTGTTGTGTGAGGTACTAGGTGACTTCTTCTAAGTGCTATGATTAGAATTTCTCTAAATTTCTATTCACCACTTCTGTAAATTTGCAGTTTAAAATGTTCCCTCAATAGACTGAATGTGCTACTCAAAAATTACTGAAGCCACCTGAAATCACTTTTGAAATAGGGCGTACTAAACACATACAAAAATGATACTGTGTGGGGCCTTAATTTATTGCCTATTGTGTTACTATCATTCCAGTGTAATCACCTGTTCTAGTCTATGTCGTTAGCAAGCAGGCATGGAACTAAGAGCATCTTAATGAATTGTATGAAGGAATTTACATTCCTATTAGTGGGTGTGTTCATTTATGTCAGTGAAACCATTTTCTTGGCTATTTGTAGAGGCATAATGGATGACAGAAAAACGGAATACAACGGTAAACTAAGAAAATATATGTAAAATAGCCAGTAAAATTTAAACTAGGCCTGATACATGACATTCTCCTCTGGTAGCTTGACCCACAGTGTATTGGATCATATTTGGCCTCTACAGAGATTACAGACATGAGCAGGAAAGAAACTGTTGGTTTGAGGTGGATGGTGCTAATGAGTTCTCACACTTTTTTCTTTTGCTGCAAAGAGAAATATCCAATATTTAGATTTGTAAGTGAATATTTGGGATGTTTACAAAGGAGCTTCAAAATCATTTTTCTAGAATCATCTTGGAGATGAAGATGAGCCTGTCTGAGTAAGGTGATGAGGAGGAGAGGGCGCCATCTTGACAGAAGTGGGAGGGGTGGACCTCCGTGCTGCTTGAGGCCAGTGCAGCTCTTGTGCACGCAAAAGTCACCCAACCATCCTTCTCAGCATGACGAGGGGGAGTAGAAGCCGGAAAATCACATGCTAGGAGATTTTTTTGGGGGGCAGGAATAATCCTTGCTCAATAATTCTTTTGTGATAATTCTCTTTAATATTAGCATCCAAAACTATTAAAATCTTAGCATCCTTTTGTTATGAAAACTGCCCGGGAATATGTGGTTAGTTTGATGTTCTGATATCAGCAATTGCAAGCTACCATTTTTAAAATTTAGTTATTTATTTATTTGTTTTTTTGAGGTAGGGTCTCACTCTATCGAGGCTGACCTGAAATTCACTAGGTAATCTCAGGGTGGCCTCGGACTCACGGCGATCCTCCTACCTCTGCCTCCCGAGTGCCAGGATTAAAGGCGTGCGCCACCACGCCCGGCAAGCTACCAATTTTTAAATAGAACACAGCAAGCATGTTAGCAATATAGAAAATCAGAAATGCGCACCAGGCATCCTAACGACTGCTCATCATATAGTGATTATATTTCTGGAAGGGGGATTCTGAAAAGTCCTGTGGGCATAAGCACACAGCCTACACTTTTATGATATATGAACTTTGACAATGTTTGAAGACCAGCCGCGATGCAGGAGTGACTCCTCTACTTATCTTTATGTTCTGAAGGTCCAATGTGAGGGGCAAATCGTTGGGACTTCACTCATGTTGGCCGAGTTGAGTGAGTAGCCTTCTAAGGGTGTATATTTATAATGCTCTCCTTGCTTTTGGTTAGAGAAACTTCTTTATACAGATGTCAGTGAACACTGGGATGACCTAAGACTCACCATGGTGATGAGAAGAAAAGAAAGCCCAGTGCTTAGCATGGGGTGAGACATCTCTACCACACCCACCAGGGCTCAGTGAACAGAGGAGGTGGGAGAAAGAATAGGAGTGATGCTCTCCCTATCCTAGCTAGAGAAGCTGCTCTAAGGAGATGGTCGTAGATACTGAGGAGATTCAAACTTCCTTGAAGTGCTGAACATAAGAGGCAGTGGAAAGTCCAGCACTAAACAAGACATCTCTGTCATGCCTTCTAAGGCGCAGGGAACACTGTGCAAGAGGGAGCAGAAGAATGCAAGAGCCACAGGGCGGGAAGAAGTATCTGGAGTGCTGTCCTCCAGTCATGAGCCCACGTGTGCATTCATGACCGCACAGTATTTGTTGTGACTCCACATGACCTGCACTGTTCTTTGCCCATCAACGTTTTGACAGGGGTCCAAAGGAATGAGACATCAAAACGGAGGAAGGACTGCCTGGAAGAGGA